>ML104419.1:19252-36996 GCA_003697995.1 Taxidea taxus jeffersonii | reverse complement strand
GGGAATGGACGTGTTCTGGAAGTGGGCCCATGATAATGAGCAAGATGGAAATCTGCCTGGGACCCCTCCGGGCCCCAGCAGAGGATTAGGGTCCCTACAGAATGGGATCCTCGTTTGGCAGAGCTACAGCGACTGCAAAGAGAAAACAGTAATTAGCTCTCTATCTCTCTGCTCGCCAACCCCCTCCCCCCCAAAGCAGGTCTGGCCAAAAGGCAAGGAGGACCTGTTCTGGGAGCCCCTCGGGGAGCAGAAGGGGAAGGGCTGGGATGGGACCGGGGCTGAGTCGGGGGAGGGGTGTAGTCTGCTCACGTAAGGGGGCTCCCAGTGAATTCTCACTTCGCCAATCCTGGCTCCTCTGGTACCACCTTCAAGGGCTCATGGGCTGGACGCACAGGAAGAGGGGTACACTCTGGATGGGATGGAGGAGGTTCAGGCGTCCAGAGGGCGGCCTGCCATCTGGAAGGTTCGTTGGGCTCCAGGCTAGTCCTTAATCCTCCTTAGAATCCCAGGCTGGAGAGCCTTGAGCTTCAGGATCCTCCTCCCCCTGGCTTTGCCCCTCCCGGCTTTGCCTTTTGAAAGCTCATCATTTCCAGATTTCCAATGCCCCAATGCCCATCATTCTAGATCTTCAGAGTTTCCCTGTTTATATTCGCAAGACTTGAAGTGTCCCTAGAAAACATGCACATGTCCTAGAATTAGGTTTAAGCGCAAAGCTTTGCCTCAGCCACTGAGTTTGCCTGTGACCTTGGGCAACTCACTGCACAGGTCTGTCTCAGGTTCCTTCTCCGTACAGACCCATCTAACATGCAGTGTCATCTCGGGGTTTGGGACTCCCAGTTTTAAAATAGGGACATTCCAGGCCACCTGTGTGGCTCAGTTGGTTAAAACTGCCTTTGGCTCAGGTCATGATGGTTGAATCCCACATTGAGCTCAGCGGGGAGTCTGCTTCTCCGTCTGACCCTCCCCTTCTCCTGCTCTCTCTCTCTTTCTCAAATAAATAAAATCTTAAAAAAAAAAAAAATAGGGACATTCCCCAGCAAACCAGGACATGCTGGTCACCCTTCCAGGCACAACATGGGCATCTTGGGGGGCAAGCCATTACCGTATACGGGCGGGCTTCCCTCCTGTGTAAAATCCTTTCCACATTATATATGTACACAGAAGTATCTGCATACATGTATACATACACGTGTGCACCTATATGTGCATGAATTTTCCAAAGACATACGCTGGGAGGTAATTATTCACATTTCAGCAAGAATCCGCACTTGGCAAAATGACCGAATGTGACGTTCCTCTCTACAAGGCTCAAGTTAGGGAACATAACTCTGTATGGAAGGAAAATCCAGGGAGACTGAGTTGACAGACGGAAAGCCACAGGAAATCCGTGTGCTTCGGAGATCCTCTCATTTCCAGGGAAACCCCAGAACTTCCAGAAGACTCTTGCTCATTCTAGCAGGAAGCGGAGGGTACCTACGCTGGCCCCACCGTGACTCCGTGGGAGCCTGAGGGTCGCAAAGGCTCCAGGGGTGCACCCCAGCCCGATGGGACAGAATGGGCATTCTGCGTCTGCCCTTTGTGACCCACCCAGGCAGCACCGTTCCATGCACTTTCCTGTCCTCCTCAGTGCAGAGTTCAAGGACTGCCTGAGGCTCCTTTCTGCAGCTCCCAAGCGACTTTGGGTGGCGAGTCTCCACGCAAATTGAAACACTCGCATCATAGCATTCTGCCTAGGATTCTTTTTTTTTTTTTTTTCTTTTTTAACCACTTAGCATTCAGAACAGCAAGTGAGAGGGGCCAGGAGGGAAAGACGGGAGATGACAATGGGGTCACGATCCCCTCCCCCTACCAGCCTGGAAACCCAGAGGTATGGTGAGCCACACACGCAGCCTGGCCCAGGGAGGGGGTTTCAGAAGCAATGACTCCTGCTGGACCCACGGAGGTGCAGTCCTGGGGACTGAGGTCCCCCAGCTCCACCACTCCCAGCACCCCTGCAAACCTGAGCTAAGCAAGGGCAGGGGTGGCGGTGGATGCTGAGATTCCTGTGTCTCTGCTCCCTCCCCTCCACCTGCTGCTTTCAGGGACAACCTGAGCCACAATCAGTATAATACACTTCACTCACCCCCCCCAAATCGTGAAGAGAAAGGGCCTAGCTAGAAAGACATCCTGTCTCCTTCGAGGGGAGGTGACAGTGGGGCCAGGCACAGCAAGAGGAGAGCATATTGGAATGCGTTGAAAATGAGTGCTCTCCTTTTCTCCCCTTTGGAGAGATCAGAGTCCTCTCCGGTAATGAAAAGGACGCAGATTGCCTCTGTGTCCCCAAGGAAGTGCAGGCTCCCCAAGGCTATGAGGCTAGAGAGCCCTAGGACCCAGAGCCCACCCCCCACCCCCACCCCGCAGAGGCAGAGGCTGCATCCCAGGGCACATGGCGACTGCTGAGCCTGTCAGGACGCCCAGCACGGCTGGGAGGGGACCAGCGGTGATGCTGGCTCTTCCTACTTCTTAGCCGGTTGTTTGGTGAGGGGGGCGCCCACCATCTTCAAGGCTGGGGCTCGGTCCTGCTAAGAAGAGAACACTGAGCTAAAGGATGCTGACATGCCCCCCCCAAACCCCCATCTCGATCCCTACCTGTTTTTGCTCCTTACTGCTTTTACTATAGCACTTTGAAGTCTCTCTCTCCCTCTCCCCAACCTTTGACCTCTTATAAGACCAGGCTTTCTGTGTGTCCCTTTGTATCCCGTGCACACAGGAAGCACTCAATAAATGCTTACCGAAACAGACTCTTTTTTTTTTTTAAGATTTTATTTATTTATTTGTCAGAGAGAGAGGGAGCACAAGCAGGGGGAGCAGCAGGCGGAGGAAGAAACAGGCTCCCCATTGAGCAGGGAGCCTGATGTGGGGCTCCATCCCAGGAAGGTAGACCCTTAACCCATGAAGCCACCCAGGTGTCCTGCAAAACAGATTCTTTACAGCCTTACAACCTGCCTGTCCAAGGGGCGCAGGATCTACAGCGCACCAAACCCCGGGAATCCAGGCAGGGTATCCTGGCCACTCCCTCCCTCTCACCTCTCCTTTGCCACAAATTTCCCCCAAAGGAGGCTGGGAACTGACCCACTGCTCTGCCTCACATAATTTAACAGTAACAAAAAGGAAAAAAAAAATGCAAACAAGCCCTAGAGGAGAAAAGGTAGCAAAGAGAAAAACGAAAACTGGGAGAAGAGGAACATAACGTGCACTGTGCGCGCGCGCTACAAGTTAGCGTATCCCAAAGCCCCCTGGACAGAAACTAAACAGGAAATCTAGAATCATTACCAAATGCATTTCCCTGATTTGCCCTGCCCTCGGCCCCTGGGGGCAGGCCCAGGGACCTCAGGCCCTGCTCACCGGGGCTAGAAGCATCGCCACTGAAGGGCAGGACTTTGATGGACTGATGGGCATTTCCTCCCCGCCCTCTTCCCTCCTGACCTCTCGGTAGGGTAAGGTTTCTCGGGGGTTGGTTGATGGGATGGGACCGAAGCCTCTAGCTGCTGCCACCTCCCAGGAGCAGCAGGGCTCAGAGCCTTTCCACGGAGGCCCCCCACGGTGTGGGAGTGGCAGGTGGCCAGCAGCTGGCCTCCCTCACCCCACTCCACGGAGAGCTGTATGATGGCCTTGGCTTTGGGATCAAGACCTCCTGCTCTTAAGAAAACAAATCAGAAGTTTTGGCATCCAAATAAAATATGTGGAGAGGAAGCAAGTAACCCTTCGAGCGAAAGGCAGGCCACAAGATGGAAGTAAAAAGTCTGAGCAGAACCCCGAGCTGCCGTGATCACAAGTTCAGGTTCATCCTCCCCGGGGCTATTCCTCTTGCTTGGAAGTGCCATCAAAGACTGCACCCTGGCCCTGGCTGCTTCGCCAATCCATCAAAAGTCAGCCGAGCTCTCATGTGAAAGGCCAGATAGTAAATATTTTCAGCTTCAGGGCCATGGGGATCTCTGTCGCAAACACTTAACTCTGCCACTGTCCCACGAAAACAGATACCACACGGAAATAACCGGCGTGGCTGCGTCCTAATAAAGTTTTATTTACAGGGCCACCTGGCTGGCTCGATAGGTAGAGTGTGAGACTCTCCATCTCATGGCTGTGAGTTCAAGCCCCGTGTTGGGTGTAGAGATTGCTTAAAAACAAAATCATAAAAAAAAAAAACACCCCACTTTATTTATAAAAACAGGCAGCCACTCCGTAAATGCTCCTCGTTCTCATCTGGAGGGGAATTAAGGGGCTTCCCCAGGCGGGTGCAGCTGTGAGTCTTCCACTGCTGTTGGAAGAGCATCTGTACCCCTGACAATGAGGGTCCTCAGCGTCTTTCCATGCAAAAACTCGTTTCCTAAAATCCAGTATTTGCCGGATTCATTTCATGATGCTTAGCCAGTTGGTTGCTCATAAGAACCGCCTGCGGAGCTTTTAAATCTCTTAAATCAGCATCACCCGGGAGCTCCTGAGAAAGGCAGGCTCTCAGGTCCCATCCCGGACCTCCTGGATCAGGCTCCTGGCTTTGACAGAATCTCCAGGGGACTCCTGCATACGTCCGACGGGAGGAAGGCCAGTCTAGTCTACAAATGCCTGACCGGACTTGGTTCTCCCTCAGAATCCCCTGTAATGCTTAAAAAAAAAAAAATTCCTAGATCACATCACCATCTCACTGAATCGAAATCACCATGGGTGGCCCAGGGATGGGTACTTTGTTCCGGCGCTTTATTTGCAAATGTTCAAATGTAGAGGAATGTTGTACCCACACACCCACCACCTAGAGTCCAGGATTCTCAAGATTTTGCTGTGTTTGCTTCCTCACATACCTGTGCACGGATCTACCCATCAACCATCTCGCTTTTTCAATGCATGTCAAGGTCCCCTGCAGACATCCGGACCCTTCATCCCTAAACACTGTGGTATGCATATCATTAATTTCTTTTTTTTTTTTTAATTTATTTGACAGAGAGAGAGATCACAAGCAAGCAGAGAGGCAGGCAGAGAGAGAGGGAGTGGGAAGCAGGCTCCCTGCCGAGCAGAGAGCCCGATGTGGGGCTCGATCCCAGGACCCTGAGATCATGACCTGAGCTGAAGGCAGAGGCTTAACCCACTGAGCCACCCAGGCGCCCCTGCATATCATTAATTTCTAACAAGGTCTCCAATTGGTGCAGCCATTCATCTAATGAGGGTCTTTTTTTCGGTCCAGAAGGAACAGTACTCAGGACTTGGTAAAAAAAAAAGCGGTCCTCTCTCTCCAACGCTTAAAAAAGGGACGCCCTGGGCTTTCAGGATTAGGGGAATGTCTGGTGTTTGACCTCATTCCACATCGCTCGCTCGGGAACCCCACCTCCTCTTTCCCTTGGTAAGACCTGGAGACAATGGCCACGCACTACTATTTCCCTGCATGTCTTGTATTTAACAATGTCATTAACTGTGTTCATGCTCCCCAAACCTTCCCTGGTGTGTCCCCTCCTGGTAATCCCTCCAGTTCTGCATGCCGTCCGTGGAGGCTGACGGTAACCTGCCGGTACAAACGTCCAATTCTGTAGTCGAGAACGTTGGCCACCGTGTCGCCTTCCCCTCTGGTTTTCCCTCATCTTCTCCTTGTTTTTCTTTCGTTTTGTTTTTGACCGTGACCCGCCGAGTATAACGTTCCCAGCTCTGTCACTCAGGGCTGCCATGAGCCCAGAAACGAATCAGATGTTTTTTTAACCACTGTAACCCAGAAATGAGGTGGGACCATTCATTCTGGCCAACAAACAGCCTGTCGGTCCATTACTGCACCCAGCAGCTTTTTAGGAATGTTCCAGAATCCCTGAGTCGGGTCTGCTTGGTTCTTTTTTTTTTAATAAAGATTTTTATTTATTTATATGACAGACAAAGATCACAAGTAGGCAGAGGAACAGGCAGAGCAAGGAGGAAGCAGGCTCCCTGCCGAGCAGAGAGCCTGATGCGGGGCTTGATCCCAGGACCCTGAGATCATGACCTGAGCCGAAGGCAGAGGCTTAACCCACTGAGCCACCCAGGCGCCCCATGCATGCCTGGTTCTAACTACACTTCTGCTCCTCCCCAAGGCTTGCGGATAGTCACCAGAACCCTCGAGATAAATTAATGAGAGTTATTGCCCCTAAATAATTGCCCGATGATTTCCAGATAATCTTCCACAATGTAGGAGAAGTCTGAGCACACACCCCCCAAGCTGCTCTGTGTCGGAGGTAACTGGGTCACACATAAGGTCACGCTCCATTCAGCATTTCAACCTACAAACATAAAAGGGTGAATGGGTTCTCTCACCCCTGCCCCTTGCCCACTTCTTCTTCCAGACCACCCATTGTCTGTTTGCACTGGTCCTCAGACCTTGAAACCCGACACCCTCCTCTGTAGGAACCACCCAGGCTTAAACAAATAAATACCCCAGAGGGACCCACTCCCCTGAGGTATTCAAATAAATGTCCCAGGAAGGAGCATGGGGGAAGGAGGAAGGGCACTCTGGGCCTTCTCTGCTGGGTGCCTGCCTCCAGGCATTCCAGGGCCAGGGAATCTTTGCAAATATTGGGCTCGTAGTTCTGAGCAAGGCTAGCCACGTGACCCACCAGAATGATGAGGGACTCCGTGGGCTAAGAGGTTCTGTAAGTCACCTCCAGGGAGGTTCCGGCTGCTGGAGCTCAGGGGAAGGGAGGCAGGGACAGTGGGCAGGGCTCCGTCAAAGGGGAAGACTTCCAAAACCCGGGGGGAGCCCTCTCTGAGCTCCCCTTTACTCAGCCCGAAGCATTGAAATCCCTCCAACTGGGGATGGAGTGCTAGGTGCCATTCGGAGAGTGGATGGAGGGGTGAATGGGGAGGGACAGGGACCAGTTCTCTGAGACTCAGAAACACTGAAATCTAGCCCCGGGACCAGCCTGCAGTGAGGGGAGGGGTACAGGGAAACAGGATGGACCCGCCAAAGTGAAAACCTCCTTGTCTCTGACTCAATGCAGAAAACCACCAAGAGTCTTTGGTTTCACGGAATGTGGGCAGCTAGGAATAAAGTCTCAGCTTTGTCACGGGTCGGTTGGTCAACGGAGTCACTAATGAAAAGGATTTTCAAGCGTATCTGGGAAATAAGTAGGGGGGAGACAACGGCTGCTTTAAGAGACACTCAGATAGTTGCAGACCTCCCCCTACCCCTCACCCCTACAGTGCTCCCCCCCACCCCAGGAAGGGAGGAGGAGAGACGTCCTGTCCTCAGAAGTTGGCCAAGGAGGTTTTATGGACGGTCCAGGAGAGTGTGGACAAGACCTCACTAGGAAGCTGGCCGAGAGCCGCTGGTGCGTAAGGAAGAGGGCAGGGAGAAGGAGCCTACGTTTCAAAAATAAACACAAACCCCAAAATCAACACTGTTAATGGAAGTGACTAATCAAGGGTGTGCTGAACTTGGTGGTTCTTGATAAGATACAGGTGGAAATGCACTCGGAAAAACTAACAGATCTTTCCCCCCTTTGGTAAACAAAGCGAGGGCAAGGGTGTGGGGGGCTGGGGTTGGTGCATGGTTCCACTGCGCAGCAGGGATTTAAAACACAGCTTCTCAAGGCCAACGCGACCGACTTTCCCGGTTGGATAATACTTTGTAGTCGGGGGAGGGGCTGTCCCGTTCATCGTGAGATTTTTAGTAGCTCTCCCGGCTTCTACCCACATCTGAGCTCGCTGTAGGGGCTCAGAGGCCCAGACGGTTGGCCAGGTGATGAGAAACATAGGATCTCATGCATTTCAACGTCTGCTGGACGTTAATGGCTGTGCGCTCCCAGGACCTCAGCAGGAAGCTACCCGCTGGCCCCCAGACAAACACGACCAGGGTCTTGTTGATGAGGAAGCCCTACGGATGAAGTCTCAGAGCTACACAGCTTTCAGAGTTTTGGAAAAATAGTTGCCATGGCCTCAAAGTTGCCTTGGCCGAGAAGGGGAAGGACTATGACCCATTTCGAGGAAGAATTCTCCAGACAAGGCACAACTGGATGCTGCCTGGAGTCTACTGGGTAGACCCACCTGCCTCGAGGGGCTCCAGAGTGAGCCCCAGGTAGGACCGATGAGAGTCAGTTCTCCGACACCAAGCTTCTCTTGCAAGGCAAAGACTAAGGAGAAGGCAGGGTGATTGCAGAATGTTTTTTAAAGACAGTGTTTTCAGAGACCCCCTTGGCCACCTGCCACTTCCAGTTTACAGAGTCTGTAGTGACCTAATCTGTAGTCAGCACAGCTGTCCCTTTGTGGGGGGGGAGGGGTAAGAAGGATTCACCAAGGTTGTAAGTAAAATGTCAACCACTCATTGGCAGTCTTTGCTGGCGAGCACCTCCACGATGCTCTGGGATCCCCTTGAACCCAGGTGGCCCACATTTCCAGGAGAGAATCACACCACACGTGATTCTGTGCCCCGACGGCCTGGCCTGCTATGTCATGAGTCCCATTCCGCAATGGGACAGAAGGGGACGCTTACCATGGGGGGGGCTTTCCATCACCTGCATGCATGAGTGAAAACCACAGCCTTGCCTGTCTTACCTGGACAAGTAGAAACTTCCAGATGCTTCTACCTTGCCTTCCTAAGGTCTGTCTGGAGTCGGGCCGCTGGGCTGGAGGAGCAGAGTGATGGACCGAGAGAGACGGAGGAAGGGGAGAAGCCTATGGGGCCAGTCTGCAGGCGCTAAGTCCCGGCCTCTCTCTCTGCCTCCCCCTCCCCACCCCCTACTCTGGAAACACCGCGGAATCATCTTCCCCGCTGGCCTGCTGCTTCCCTCCTCAGCAATCTGCTTTCCACAAAAAGAAAAAAAAAGAAAAGAAAAGTGTTCTAAATAGAGCGGAACTGAGAACGGGGAGGCAGCCCGGAAGAAGTCCTCCCCTCCCTGGAGAGCCTGGCGTCCCCCATGGAGGGCCGGTCCATCCCCAGCACCTCTTACGCAAAGCATTCTTGACCCAGGAGCACCCAACCCTGACGGCAGGCGCAAGGCCACCACGAATGGGTTTTGCCTCTGCAGCACTTTGCCTGGGCTGGAGCCCTCCTCCCCACCAGGCATCTTGGACGCCTTCTCGGGCCTCCCCTCCCTGCATCTGCCCTTAGAGGCAGCACCTAGGGGATCCTATTCCAGGCAGGGGCTCAGAGGCCCGCCCCCACCAACGCTCGCCGTTAGCTTGCTGCCCCACCGACCCACGCGGACCTCAGCATTCCCAAATCCGAGGTCTGAGAACAAGGACTGCACACTCTCCCCTACCACATTAGATTGCGGGATACGAGGCTGCGTTAAGTTAGAGTCTCCTGGTGCTCTCAAGGGGCCCGGGGAACTGGACGTGGATCCTGAGACATTTCTCCTCCATTCTGGAAATGTCTACCCAAAGCTCCAACAAGCCTGCCACAGGAGGAGTGGGATGTTTTCCGAATCCAGGCAGGCACCGCACACGGTTCCGTTCAGTTCACCTGTCCAAGCTCACGCCGAGACCCATTCTGATGTCAGCCAGAAGGTTCTTCCACGCTCTGGAATAAGACGCACACCCATCAGCCCCTCGGAAGACAGGGCTGAGAAGAAGGCCCGCATTAGAGGGGGGGTCCGGCTCCCCGCTCCATCCTGCCACCGACTCATAACCCAGGTGACCAGGCCCGTCGGGGCTTGGTCGGGGACCCTGGGACAGCTCTAGGACGTCTTTGGAAGAAGGGTGTTGGGGGCCAGCCAAGAAGAACGGAGGAAGCTGGGGGGCTCATGGGGAAGTGGTGGGAAGTCCCAGACCCCGCCCTCCACCCCAGGCCACTCCTTGATGCCTCCATGGAGCGAAATCTGAAGGAATTCGAAGTCAAACGGATTCTGTGACTTGTCCATGAGTCACGCCACCCTGTCCTTCATGGCCTCCCTGAATTCAGCACCTCCAAGAAAGCCAAATTCATGCAACCGGGCAAAGGCAAGTGATTTAGAAAGTGAACTTACCTAGGAAGTGGGGAATTACCAGCCCGTATGGCTGACCGCATGCGGGGGGAACCTCCTGCATCCGACAGATGGAGGGCTGAGGGGCAACGCGGAGACCAGAGGGATAGTTTGAGATAGGCACATAGGGGCCCTTAATCATGCAGTGCATTTATAAACAAGAATAAGCATTGTTCAGAATTGTTCGGTGGGGGTAGGAAATTGGTTTTGTTTCCTTTTGTTTTCCTCTGATCTCATGTAGTTCAGAGCCCAGGTGGGGTGGGGGGAGCAAAAAAAATAAAAAATAAAAAATGATTTCTATCTCCTTTCTTACGAATCTGGTTTGGACCCCCCCCCAAAAAAAATAAATAAAATGCTGAAACAAGGATTTTTCCCCCTCTGGATGAACTGTTTTACAATAAGCTACCTGCTGGGGTCAGGAAACCTGAGCTCAATGTCTTTCCGCTCGCACAAAAACTCATTACGAGGGGGACTCGTACAGAAGAGCCTCTGCGGGGAGATGGTCGCCCCCACGCAACCCCTTTGTATCTGTTCCAGCTTTTCTGTGAAACCATGTCTCTCCTCTGCTTCACCTCCTCCCCTCCTCCCCTCCTCGCCTCCCCCCTGCTTCCAGCTCTGCGAGAGGAGCACGGTGTCCAGCTAGCGCCAACCATCCGCCACAACCACACGGGGAGGCGAAGTCAGAAGGCGAGGGTGCGGGGGACACTCCGGCGGACAAGGGAGGGGAGGGAAGAGCTGCTCCCTGGGCCCCGATAGGGAGCTTCTTCTCTTTCCTATTAGGTGTGTGATGCTCAAAAGGCAGGGGAATGGTCGAAATCAAAATAAATAGCCAGCGGAAATAGACGGCCCCTCCCTGGGAATGGTAATTGCACAGGATGAAAGTTTATCCAAACACATGAGAAAAATGGTGCATGGTGGAGGACGGCGGGAGGGGGGAAGAGTGATCCTTACTGGAAAGGAAATTTGTTTACAACATCTTATTTGCTCCTTAGTTTTTAATGCTGTGCTGGCCCCGTGTCCTGTAAACAAACCAGCTTTTCCACTCTCCAGCGGTGCCAGGAGAGCCAGCGACCGAACAGCCAGAGCTGCCGCCAGAATCCTGGGGCACCGAGGTCTCCCGGCTATGAGAACCCACGCCCAGCCTGGGGTCCGAGGGAGAGAGGCGCTGGCCGGCCCGCAGCGGAGGGTGTGATTGGAACTCCCAGGGTGGAAACGGGGAGAAGCCTGCTGGGCTTGTGAAATCGGCTCTTCTCTCGGATCCCGGGGCAGGAGGCCAGAGGACGGGCCTCAATTACCCAAGGTGGGCGTCTAACGGGGTATTTGGTAGGGGCCCCGTGGACGGTAGGGACCCCAGACAGAGTCTGGAGAGAGCGTGGCCTTTGGGAGGAAAAGTGGGACTGGGACCAGAGAACGTGGCATTGAGCGTGCACAGGGCGGAGATCACTGCTCCCAGAGTCAGGGTCCAGACGTCACCCCCATCGGTACTCCCGGCCAGCAGCTCAGCTCTCTCCCCAGAACAAACCCAACAGGCCAAAGAGCTGGCTCGCAGTCGGAGGGAATCAGCGACACCCTGGCACATCAGGGGAAGCCTGACTCGGTGACAGAGTGCACACTGGAAGTTTCTCTTCCCGTCCAGGCACCGAGATCATCTGAGCCAAGAGTCACGGCAGATGGGCCACCGGGCTCCGTGTCTAGCGTACAGAGGGCACACTGCCCGAGCGCGGAATTGTTGGCCCCATGCGAAGGGCCATGCCTGCAGGCCCATGGAGCCCCATGGAGCAGTGTGAAGAGAAGGAAACCGAGGCCCAAGGAGGCAACATCACTCCCTAGAGGTCTCGCGGCTAGAGTGGGCGGGATGGTTCTGGCCGAGCTGGTGTGGAGCCAGAGGCCGGTCCAGCTAGCCTCTCTTGACGGTCACTGGGTCCTAAAATGGTCACGAGAGTCCCTCAATTTTTGCACAAAAAAGAGCCCTCTGGCCCCACCCCCACCTCCTCCCGTACCACCGAGGTGTAAATGGGAAAAACTCTGAGGTCTGGGGTGTTTTGTTACAGTAGCACACTGGGACTGATACGGCTTGCATTTCCTGTCCCCTCAGAGATGTCAGTAGAGAACTCGAAACAGGGTGTGGAGGACGGGGTGTGCTCCCCAGCGGGTCGTGGGCCCCCTCAGCTTAGTGTTCTCACCTGTAACAACAAGGTCTCAATCCCTTTCATGAAGGGGCTATGAGATTCGAGCAAGGAGCTGTGAAATTGTAAAGCACTCTAGAACACGGGACATGTTCCGTTCTGGATTGCCTGAGTTTTCTTGGCTGAATGTCCTGTGATCTCTCAGATGTTTGAAGCTGGTGCTGGTGACCACAGCCCACAGAGGGCACCCCCTTTGTCCAAAACTCTGATTCTACTTGTACCAAGTGAGAAAGCGACGGGGGGTACTTCAAGTTCTTCCCCTCTTCCCAAAGAAGGTGGACTTCCCGCCAGTATCTCATTGGCTCCCTTTTCCTTTCTGTGCTCCTGGTCAATCAGAGAAGGGCAGTTAATCAGCAAATGGGAATAGACCCTCCTTCCCGGAGTCTGCTTGATTTTGAGTGACCGCTCTTCTACCCCTGCCTTCCGTCCCCAGGTAGTGTGCCCTTGAGCAGGGGACCTGCCCATCACTACCCATCTTCTCTGCCTGTGACTTACTGGGGAAGTTTGCACTGGGGTGAAGGGCAGGCAGCAGCATCCATCCAGGTTCTCCAGGAACCCTAACAAACAGTTGATGTGGCAAATGTGCCAAAGACTGTACGTAAGACTCCGAAGGCAGGGAACATCTCATACGTGGGCTTTTCTTTCCTTTTGTGTTTCCCCTATGAGATGTTGTGAAATTCTTCAGAAATTTTGACCTAAACTTTTGAGTTTAAATTTCTCATTCCGACCTTAAAAATGACCCCAGGTCTCAAATAATGAGCATAAAAACAGACGCATGCTATTTCAAGAAAGGTTTCTGCAGGGAAAGCAATCCATCAAGCCACAAACACATTTTCTCCACTGTTCAGAAAACACTTTATTGGTGAATAAAGGGCAAACAAGAAACTGGCAAATGTGATGGGACACACGACCACAGGTCGTAAGCAGGAAAAGTCAACCCGACATCTTTCTTGTCCATCCACCTTGTTGAAACTGCCATGCTGTAACTGAAGAGCTCTGAACTTGAGGCCCTTAACGACCTTGGTTTCGATCCCAACCCTCACAGTAAGACTTGGTCCAAGTGATTGATCCATGTGATTTTGTTTTCTGAGAAGTAAATGTCAATCACGTGCCTGCCATGTGACCATGACCAGGGGCGGGTATCTCAGGGATAAATTTCAATGCACAGGGAGTGATCCAGTTCCAGCTCTCATAAGGGTAGGGGAGGAAGGGGAGGGAGGACTGGGGAGAAGGGGGTACTTAAAACAAGTTCAGTGTAAGCACAGTGAATGCCATATGAAAAGTGCTGTGGTCTAGGGAGGAGGGGTCAGCATTTTTTGAGTGTCTGTCCCACGCCAGATGCATTAAAAGAACATGTGCCTGGTCAAGAGGGAAGAAGGAATTCAGGAAGGCATCCCAGAGAAGAGAGACTGGGAGCTGAGCCTTGAAGGACTAGTAGGACTTCAGTAGCCTGGGTATCCAGTGTTGACCTTTTTAAACATAGACACATCCAGGAAGAATTGCCAGAGGATTAAAAATCATGCTGAGTTCAATCAAAAATCACCACTGGAATGTGAAAAGAACTTTCTTAATTAAGCAGTTCCAGAACATTCCCAACTCTTGGCTACAGGAGGAGTGGTGGTGAGCCATGATATCCTGAACCGGCCCGTAAGGTGCACCCTCTGTGGACCGTTGCCAAGGTCACCGGGCACTCAGGGTGCCCTGTGAGCCAGACCCCAGAGTGGTGGGTACTAGCATGCCCCACCCATGAGGTCCGAGGACCCCAGGAACTGCAGTATTTCAGGACAGACTGGCTTTGCACGGAGGACGCTTGAGGCAAGGAGTAAGGAATGTTCCATGTAGGGGTGCCTGGGTGGCTCAGTCAGTTAAGCAGCTGCCTTCGGCTCAGGTCAGGATCCCAGGGTCCTGGGATTGAGCCCCACACTGGGCTCCCTGCTTGGTGGAGAGCCTGCTTCTCCCTCTGCCTCTGCCTGCCGCTCTCTCTGCTTGTGCTCTCTGTCAAAAAAATAAATTAAATATTTTTAAAAAAACGTTCCATATAGTTTAGCTTCATTGCAGCTCCTACTTGGAAACTGGAGAAACCAGGTGTCTGTCTAGCCCCTTTGGTCTGGTGGTGACCAGCCCCTTTGCTCCCTGGAGGGTGACGAGCCCTGGTCAGACCCAGTTAGCGTTCACGGCACTATCTTCAGCGGCTCATCCTGCAGGACATCTGGCTGAGATCACCAGCCACTGTCGGCACCAACAGACACATAGGAAGGAAAGGTCACAACTAAACAGGTGATGCCCATCTTTTTCTGATGCCCAGACTTATGCTCAGGGCCAAGGACAGAGGGGACCCATGAGGACCACCTGGTCCCGAGCCTCCACACCTGCAGGCGGGCCATTCCGAAGCCAGCAGGAGCCCCGAATGCAGCCAGCTTTGTGAACAGGACAACGTGACAACGTGTCTTCCACACTCTGCCTTCCCTATCTCCTTAAAACCCAGCCCTGAGTGGCAGTAATAGCAGGGGGAGGCAGGCAAAGGAGGGAAGAAAGGAGAAGGAGACACGGAAAACAATTTAAACACACACACAACCAAAACCCTTTGACAGAACTTGATAACCCGAAGTACACAGTGATCGGTGCCGGACGGCATACAAAAGCCAAGAGGCAGGTCCCAGGACGGGTCAACTTCAGACTTAATATTTGCCTTTGGCTAAGCAAACTCATAAATCCCCTCCATTTGTAGCCACGCAGAGCCCCCGGTTTTTGTTCATTGGTCAGAACGATAGGCAGCTCCCTTTCCCCTCGGTCACCCTGGGCAAAGAGCAGCCCCCTTCCTCATGTCTGCCATCAGTCTATATGTCTATTTGCCTTCTCCCTCAACAAACTCAAGTTCAGTGCAACTGATGAGTGCAAACAGCTTTGAAGTGTTCTTTGGTAATGGACTTCCCGGGACAGCCCTGCTTTTGGCTTGTGCCGCCGAAGGCAAAGGGAGAAGAGCTACTTGTCAGAGAACAGGTAGGCCTCAGCTGGGCCAGGCGAGGCTGAGAACGTGACACATGGGAGCGACCCTAGAGGATCACCCACACCACCCACTTCCCCTTCCCTCTCCCACTTTGTGGATGAGAAGACTGAGACCCACAGAAAAGGGCCTTGGGGCTGAGGTGGTTAAGGTAGGACTAAAGTACAGACTTCCAGACCCCGTGGCTCAGACTCTTGCCAGCCTGATCACAGAAGGTCTTACTCAGAGGCAGAGGGAGGGGGACCCAGCCCTGCTTCCCACCAGCCCTGCGCGAGGGTCTTGTCCAAGGTCAGTGGCCATTCCCAAGGTCACCCTTATGCCCTTTAAACCATATTCCCCTGAGCAGAGGACCACACTTCAGCATTAGAACCTTCTATTTCTCCATCAACACTGGGGTTTTGGGGGCCCTTTGAAGAGGATAAAAGGTCCCTGTAGGTAAAGTTTCGATGCCATGGGGAAATCTCACAGGAAAGCTTGAGCAAAATCTCGGGACGGGGCCCTAACTTAAGGTTATGTTCATAACGGATCGGAGTTAGAGGAGTGTGCCCAGCACATGGATGACATGCCTTTCCTCTGTACCTTGGGCAACACCTGATTTATTCTTCGCAAATGGAGCAAAAACCAGCAAACCTTCAGGTCACGGACTCAGTGAACTATGACGGCGCTGTGGCAGTCAGAGAGCCAAGAGGCTTCAGGGATGACGCAGTCCGACTCCTCCGTTTTACAGGGAAGGAACGAAGATGAGGGGCTTTCAGAGACAAAATCTCAGGTTTCCTCATCTCCCCACTCTGTGCTTTTTATCAGCAGAAGTCACCCTGGATCCAGAAGTAAGAGACCGATAAATGCTGGGGTGGGGAGTGGGGACAGTGCACCTGCCTCAGAATCTCCTTAAGAAGTGGACGTTCATGGTCTCTAGGCAGCCCACGAACTGCTCTTCACAATCCTACTGCTTCCTCTACGAGGCTGAATATCATCCCCCCTCTCTCACCCTCTCGTCCCTCTCCCAATCCGCCAAAAACACTGCCTCCCCCAGGCCTGGGCGATCCCTTGTCAGGTGATTCCTGCCTCAGTCAGAGGTAAATCTAGAAAAACGTGATGCTTTTAGACCACCTTGAACTCGGATTCTGGGATTCGAGGCGGATGAGAAGACAGGAAGAGAGAGAAAGAGGCGATTGTTGCCTTTGGCACAACAGTGAGACTTCTGGAACCAAAGACCGGACGTGGGCCGTGAGTGAAGGGAACGTCTGAAATGAGTTCATCTTTTTAAAAAGAAAAGCGGTGCCCAACGCGCTGGGCTCGCCTTCCTTCACCGGCGGGGAAGGCGCGGAGTCGGGTGCACAAGCCATCTCGGTCTTTGCACAGGGGTAAGGACAGTCGGGGTCTGGATGTTTGCATACGCGTCTCTACCTTAGCCGGCAATGGCCCCCTGTGTGGCCACAGCGTGCAGGAGGGGCGGGACGAGCCGCGGCCTCGCGCTCCAGCACCGCAGACGCTCACGCCCGTCTTTCAGCAGAAAAGATGGAGGCCTGATCCCTTGACAAGAAGCAACAGCTTCGGGATGGCATGCAATCCCGAGAGCCTGGCTTTGACTAACCCAAAAAGAACCTGTAATTTGCCTTCCGATTGTTCTTACTTGTCAAGAACACCAAAAGTTGGGCAGGTACAACCTTCCCGTCCTCCTCCACCGCCCACGACCGGGACCACCAAGTCCCGCTCCCTCATCCCGGATAAAGTCGGTGTCTGAAGAGGGAGGAGGGGGCTGGGAGGTCCCATTCGACACGCCCGAGTGGAACTCGAAGGCGATCTTTGGAGGGAAAGCACACACTTACGTCCCACTGACACGCCCTTCATATTTCAAAGAATCCTAGAGTTCAAAGGCATTTTCAGGAAGTCCGCCAGCCAGCTCCTTCGCTCCCTAGACAGCCCCATCCCGACGGTTTTAGCTCTTACTCTTTCTCTAGCAAAGATGCAGAGTCTTCTTCTTGGCTCATTCTCCATGGTACGTGCAGGTCTCTGAGACAGGCGTAGTCTGTTTCCCACCCTTCCCGGTGGCTGTGGGAGTTTTTGTTTCCAAATGAACGGCTCTGTTCTTCGCCTCTTTTGAGTAGGACTGTATTGGAGAGGAATCCCTGATACCCTGCATGGGTCCCGTCTCCACTATCCGCAGCACCTCTTCTGAAGGATGACCATGGTCTCAGCTGGTTCATTGTCCCCAGGTTTTAATTCAGTAACATGCCACCCTACCATCCGGGAAACACCTGACGTGGTCAGAACTGGGTGCTTGAGCCAATGGCCTCCATCTGTAGGGCGCCCAGTGGTCAAGACACGAGGGCTCTGGATGGCAGTGGGCCAGGCTACTTAAGAGCATCAGCGGGCTACGGCAGGTAACACAGCAGACGCAATGTCATCGAGCCACCCAGGAGGGTGGCCAATTGTTCTGGTTTGCCCAGGACTGTCCCAAGCTTATCAGTGGAAGTCGTGTGTCCCCAGACATCTCTCAGCCTGGGGCAAAGTGGGGCAGCTAGCACTCTAGCTCATCGTCACTAGAGAATTCTAGAATCAGGAGCAGTGAGTCCTACTGCTGAGCAGACGATCAGAATGACATGG
>RCUC01141315.1:0-34354 GCA_003697995.1 Taxidea taxus jeffersonii | reverse complement strand
TCCCTTACCCAAAGCCAGGATGGTGACTCCACGGAGGGTTTTTCAGACATCATTAACCGCGGGAAGAGAACATAACACAGCAGAAACTTGGGATTGAATAGCAACCTTGAAATTCAAACTGACATCATGTATTATTGTTTGCGTTATATACGAAACAGTTATTAGGAACAATTAGCAATTAAAGACTCTTCGGTGCAGTTATATGGTTTTCTACGATATATCCTGAATAGCAGGATAAGTGCTTTGGCTGCAAGCCAATCGTCAACAAGCCCTCAGAAAACTCTAATCTAAAATGTGTGCTCCTTTATGGCCATTGAATGAAGCACGTTAATCAAGCAAAGCCACACACAGGATGGGCAGACTTCAGGTGTATGCTTTCACTATGGAGCAAATTTCCATTTATCCAAAATCCATGCAGCCCCTAAGAAATAATCAGATTTACACTTTTTTTTTCCCATTTTACTTTTATGAAAAAGAGATAGATAGTAAACACATAAACAGATACCCGGAAATATTTTTAACAGAATATATCCTGATACCAGGACATATCTAGCATAATTTCATCAATTTTCTATTTCTGTAGTAATTGACAGGAGCATTTGGTGTTTAGCACAATGATCCTGAGGCCCTAAATATTCTTTCTGAAGCATCAGAGTGAGTTGATATCGTGGTCAAGCTCATTTTCATCCTAAGTGTAGTCTACATATATTTAATTCCTTGAAAATTAGGTAAAATACAATGGTTTTAGATTTTGGTTTTTGGTTTTTTTTTTTACAATAATCATCCTGCCAAAGGTTGATGTTCCCAATCCTATTGAATAAACTGGGTTTTTTGTTTTATTATATACTGTTTATTTTCTTAATCTCAGAGTGCTAGCTTTAGTTTATTGACCTTTAATTGTTACATAGATTTTTTTGTTTCCAAATCAAATTATTTATATAAAATGGTCATATAGTAAACTCATCTCAGTCCCTAGCACAGTTTTAAAGAATACAGAATGAATGAAGATTTTCCATACCGAGTTCTAAAGAGTACTCAGTATGGAAAAATAGAGAAACATGTTAACTAGAGCATAATAAATTCTCAGTTTCTCACTAATCTTGATTACTCAGATCTTTGGAATCATCTGTAATAAACATCTGAACCATATCGAATAACATAAGTAACACCCTCCTAAATTCCAAAGTGCTAATAATAGCATGAGGGATGGGAGGTAGAACCTAAAAGCCTAGGGGACAAAACCCAAACACCTCAAACTTTACAATCATTCAAGTGACCTTAGTGAGCCAGGAGATACATTTAAGCTTGATAAAGATGTAGAATTAGAGATGCAAAATTAGAAGCAAAGTTTGCATTACCAAGCCTTGTTTTTCTATCATGAAAACACAAAAACAGATGCTTGGTCACAAAATGCTGTATGGAAAATAGCAGCCAGGAGCCAGGTATTCTGTGGAAACTCTAATTTCACATTTAAAATGTAAAGTGATACTGAATGCAGTTTTGAATTTTTCCAAAACGTGGACTTAAGAAAATAATCTGTGAGTTTGGTATGTTAATAAGGGATTTCTTTTCATCTGGCTGTAGACTCGCCCTCTGGTGCCAGGAGACTGCATTCATCGGCTGGATTTCTCCCAGAGCCCTGGGCTTGCTTTCTCTTGTGTGGGAGCTAAGTCATTTCCTTTGGTAACTGAAGGTTTTCTAAGATATGTGTTCTTCTCATGCTAGCTGAGTGAAGAATAATTAGGGAGTGAGGCACAAAAGGTCCTTACATGCTGACTGAGTATGATTGCTTCAATGAAGAAATGTCTTGATGCCTCTGGTCTTTCCTTGCTGCTAGGAATATGCACTTCCAGGATATAGAGCTATGGCTCAGTCTGAATTCTGGAGTCTTTTCTGGCCTGCTCATGGGGGTGGGGGTGGGGGAAGTTTTGAAACCTTCGAATTTCTTTTAAGTAGCTTAAAAAGTCATTATGACTGGATGGCATTGGAAGGTAAGAAATGGGTTGAAAACACAGATATGCAGATTAAATACAAAAAAGTTCCCTAACTTAGAGCACTTAGTGTAGGAAAATCAGAAAGAATTGAAATCCAATAGAATTGTTGGATAGAACTCAGTATTTACAACCTCTTTCAGAGGGAGAAAGAAAAAGACAATTTTTTTTTTTTAGAAAAGGAAAAAAATAATAAAAACAGAGTCACTGGTGGTGGTTTGTTTTTAATTGAAGATGCCTATTCCAAAATCTGATGAGAGAATATATATATAATTATTATGATTATTAAAATGGTGCTATTTTAGATTTCCCATCTGTTTCCCCAAAATATTTTTTACTTACACATCTCCCCTTCTACCTGACTTTTTTTTTCTTTTACCCTTATTAGTAGTTAAGGTGTTATTGTACCTCTCATGAATTTGAAGTACGTGCTTTCATCTCATTATGTACTTTCTATATGAGAAGCATCCTTTATGAGTAATTTCTCAAAATGCAAAAATAGAGTTAAGTTACCACCCAGGCAGGGCAACCATCCAATCAGGGAAACCCACTCGCTGCTTCAGCAACAACATTGTAGCAGAAATCTCAGAAATACTGAACATCTGTGACAATAATAATCGCATTTGAATACTTTTTATAATTACAGAATGCTGCCATGAGTTTAACCTTCATTGACATCTGAGTGTGTGGACACTGGTGTTACCATGTGCTCAGTTCATCAGGGGATTTACTCGGGGATTTACTCGGGGAGGTCCTCTTGTTGGGCAGTGGGGGAGTTTTCATTATAATCCAGATCTTTGGATTCCTAACCTTATGCATTGGTGCAGGTGCGGTGAGGTTTCTTTGCTCTTTTGTTTGGTGTGTGTGCACATGCGCACACACACACAAGAATGTGGGAAGCTTGGTTTCCGACGGGCACGGTGGATATCCTCCTGTTTGCAACAACTGACCAAGAACACCGAGTATTATAGACTTGTCACCGAACCTGGGCGGTCCTATTGGTTTTGGGACCATCTATTTTGCATCATCTTAGATATTAATAAAAGTGTAATCGAGCCACTCTTTGTACAACGTAATGTCACAATTCCATCACAGCTTTCTGTGATTGTTTTTAATTTAATAACGGTAGCATTTGGGGTTGGTCTTTCTCCTTTCTCCTAAGTTTCAAAAGTTCTTCCCAATTGTTGATTTCCTTTTGTACTAAAAGCCAGAAAAGGGGTGATGTCTAATCACGGCCTGCTAAAATTAAATTACCATAAAGAGGGAATGTTAAGTTTTCTCTTAATGAGATGATATATTTTTTTGAATTTTAGATATGAATGTGAATTTTATATAGAATCTAGATAAATATAATAAATAGATCTTCTCTGATTTCTAGCAGCTGGAAATATACTGACCAGGTACAAGTGCTATACATCATGCTAGTTGTTTCTCAATATATACTATATGTATGATAAGAAGAAGCTTAGACTTTGAACCCAGACCTGAACTTGAATTCTCGCTTTCTTTTGCGCATTATGTAACTTGAGCAAACTATGAGCTTTCATCACTTCAACTATAACATGGTCAAAGCTGGACGTGTGGTGAATATTGAATAACCACAGATCTTTAATACCGCTACTATAGTGAAGGGCCGGCCTGTCTCAGGACACACTTTCTTCACTCCTCTTTCTTTCTTTTCCATGTAACAGTTTTGTCAGCATCCACTGCTCCTGTATTTGTTAGGACCTTCAAGGGCTTTTCATTTTGGTCTGAATTGAACAGTGGAAAACAGGTGATTTGCTTAGCCAAAGAAAGGAGAATTTACTGTCTTTTCGAATTATGTGTCTTTTATTTTCTTGTTCTCAATTTGAGTCGAGAGCATGTAAATACTACTTTGGGAAGGCTAAGGGGAAGTGAAACAAGATGAAAATGAAATTATCTCCCCAAAGAATTCCCTAATAATCTCTGGTGTTCCACGCACGTGGGGTGAGCGGCTCCATAGGAAAGCCTCCTTGGAAGGAGCCGCGCAAACGAACCTGCCCGCACATCTTCGCCACCGCAGAAAATTGGCTCAGAAATGACTCGTGTGTGAGCTCTACCTGCGTGTTTTCAGTTGTCACTAGCCTACTCAGGGGACCAAAGAAGAAAGCTTTCTTCCAGGACCAGCAAGTCTACAGGGGTCTGAGAGTGGGGATCTGCCAACACAAAATTAAAGTAATAAGGAGGGCACATTAACAAAGGCTCTTTTTCTTTTAATAAACATAAAAAAAAGCTGTCCCATCAGGCATGACTTTTTCCAAGTGTTACTGCAGTTAGCACTTTTAAAATTCTCAAAATATAAAATACGAGAGAAAAGAAAATGTGACATTTCACTTTTTGTATGTTTTTCTTCGGAGTGGTCTCGTATGCTAATTAGACATAGAACTTATGCTGTTTACTTTCACTTACAAGTTATAGATTTAAGTTAGTGAAGGTGTCAGTGTGCTACACATAGGGTCGGATCATTAATTATGCATTTTATAGCTTTTGGGTGAATTTAATGCAGGATAGGCTGCAAATGTACTTTATAGAATTGCACTGTTAGATATAAGAATGGATTTTTTTTTTCTTCCCCTAAATCAGCTCTCTTTTCTCTAATTCAGTTCCATTTCTGGCTGATTATTTTGGCTCCTCATTTTCCTGGTAGCCCTTAAAAAAATAATTTAATAGAAAAAAATCACAAACTCGACACTCTCCATCTCATATCGCGATCAAGGAAGCCTATAGACTAACATTAGGAGAGGCGAGAGGAATATAAATGATACGCGATCTCAGAGAGGAAAGAGCAGCCGTTTCCATTTCTTCTCTGTCATTCAGTAGCATTAATTCTTAATTCTTATTAATGAGGGCTGACACCGTGCCCACAGGACAACAGCGGTTAAGTGCTGGCCGCGCCCAGAGAGTCTGTAATAGTTTCTGTCTCCAGACCTTGCAAGCACAGGGACTTTGAATGCGTTGGCGCTGGAAGACGGTGATGATAAGGGCAAGGAGAAACCCTGCCCTTGGTGTGGGGAGCTTCGGAGCAGGATGGGCAAATACGCCCTTCATCCTACTGGTCCTGCAGCACATGCAGAGTCATCGCTCGACTGTCGCCGCTAATGAAGAGGGGCAGTAGACTGAGTAATACGACATGGCAGCGAGGATCATTTATATTCGAGTCAAAGTGACTTTTTGTACTTATATTTGAATATAATTGTGCCTGATATTCTGGGACTCCTAGCTGAGCGCCCAGCGGGCAGGAGGGTTCCCGCATTTGCACTCGCTCCCCGTCCCCCAGCAGAGGCCGAGCAAGCCCATGTGTCTGAGCTGTGCGGTGGCTGGGGCTCTCGGCTGCCCAAGCCAGTGCTCCGCCCAGCTCTGTTGGGCTGTGACCTGCAGGGCCTGCGCGGGTGGAGGCGGGGATGGGGCACAGGAGGAGGAGTGGGGAGAAGATCGCCCTCGCTGGCATTCACGTGCCTGCAAGTTAGCGCGGATCGAGAAAGAATAATGTCCTGGAACTGGAAGACATTTGAAGGAGACTTTCAAAAATCGTATGAGAAACACAGCTCCCTTATAGAGTCACTGGAGGAGAAGTGGACCTCGCTACTGTGTTTATTACCTGGATCCAAGTGCGGATTCACTGAATCCAAGTACCTGTTTCAGCCACGCCTGCCTTTTAATGCAATTAAAGATATATGTTTGCCTTTCTTCAAACTTCGTGTTTCCTACTTTTAGCCTGATGATTGGTTAGGTCTAGTTTTGAAAGTGGGGAGGCGAGCCTGGTTGGGAATTACAGCAGCTGCCTAAGGAGATGGCAGATGCTTGCAGATCATTGTGGCAGGGTGGAAATAGCTCTGCCCTGGGAAGGTTGCGGAGGTCTCGCAGTGTCGCTGTAATCAGAGGGAATTACTGAGTGCTGAGATTATTTTATTGCAGAGAGAATGAGACATTGCAAGGAAGGAAATACACACACACGTAGGCAGGATCTTAGCACATCCGCTTCCATTTATTTACTTTTCCGCTAAGAACACCTTTCTTCTTTTTTTCATTCCCTCTCTCTCTTTTTTAAATACCAGATCACAGATTGCCTTATTTCAAAGCCATCATTGCATCAGTATAAGTGCATTGTTTAGGAGGAGGTCAGACTCTTCCTGATGTAAATGAAAAATCCTTTACTGGCAGATAAAGTTACTAATTGAATGAAGGGTAACAATGGTAAAAACTATACATTGTTTAAAAGTTGCTCAGAGAAAACATGTGCAGGCTGGTAGGAAATTATAAGAACTTTATTCAAAAATACCAACTGTTTGGGACCATTCAGTCTGCTACAACAAAATATCACAGGCTGGGTAGCATCAGAACAAAGGAAATTTATTTCTCACAGTTGTGGAGGCTGGAAATCAGAGATCAGAGTGCTGGAAAGGTTGGACAAGAGCTCTCTGCTGGGTTGCACACTTCTCATTTTATCCTTCATGTGAGGATGGGGCCAGGGATCTCTCTGGAGCCTCTTTTATGGGACCATGAATTTCACAAATGAGGGTTTCTGCTCTCATGGCCTTTTCACCTTTCAAGACCCTACCTCCTAATACCATCACATTGGGCATTAAGGTTTCAGCATATGAACTAGGGGAGCACATTCAGACCACAGCACCAACATTCTAGACACAGTGTTAATTATGGAGCTTGGGAAAAAGGGCATAATTCATAGCTTCAATGTATTTCTATCTAGTGGGGGAAGTATCACCCTGAGATAGATAGATATAGATATATTTCAAACACTCGTGAATAAGGTAAGCTCAAGACTTACTTATGTTCAGAGTAAGAAATTTGTTTCATCTTTGTATACTTCCAGTTCTAGGTAAGTTTGTATACATTTAAGTACATCTAAAATATTTACTGAGTTGAAATCCTAAGTGTTTTATGCTACTCAAAGGTAACCAAATGATATTCATCACAAAGAAATACAGAGAAAACAATCTGATCATAGAATAGTGAAACAGACATTCTTACTATGTCACAAATCTATTTTTTTCTTTTTATTTTTTTTTTCTTTTTTTAACTTGTCATAGTACATAGAACTGAGGTGACTGGTTCTTTGTATTAGTCAAGAGTTTTTAAATTACAAGCAGGTAATGAAATCCTAACAGCTTATGCAAATATGTTACTTTGCTGGATATCATTAAAAAAAAAGTCCATAGGTAATGGCTTCAGGCATAGTTGGATCCAGCTGCTAAAGCGATAATTCCAGGGTTTTCTTGGATCTGCTTTCCTCTCTTTGGGCTTTATTTCAACCACTCCCTTTCTTCATGGTAATTAGTTGAGCATCAGGAATTCAGGATTACATCCTAAATGATGAAGAAACCCAGCAATGAAAGTGTTCATTTCCATTAATTCTACCTACATCATCTGGGCTGGCACTTAGAGGTTCCGATTGACCTGTCTTGTCTTATAAGCATATTCTGAATCAGTTTCTGCAGCCAGGGGAAATGGGTCATGCTGATTGGCTGGACTGGGCCACTTTTTAGAATGGGGATCTTAATTCCCAAAGGAGAGTTAAGATGCTTCTAAGAAAAGTGGGAGAGATGGTTATCATGCAGACAAAACACCAGAAGTCTAAGAAAATCTTGGACAGAGCAAGCATTTAATGTTCATTTAACTGAAACTTTGAGATTTCTTAACTGTGTTTGTAGACAGAGTATCAAGAAGACATTTTGTTTACATTTTATTTATATTTTGGAAATTTGAGTCACAAATTAGTGTTTGGGGATAAGGCATTTTTTCTAATATGGAAGGGAAAATTGTAATAGAAACTGAAGACCAGTGAAGTTTTATTCCTGTGTGAATCAACACTTCCTTCAGGGGTTTCTTTACTCAAATGTCTTACCACTGATGCCTTTCCTGAGTACTGTCTACGGAAAAAAGGATGCTTTTACAAGTCCCTCCTGACAGTCCCAGCACTTTCTATTCTTTCACTATATTTTCTACATAGTTTTATCCCAATTTGGCATATTATATGTTTACTCATTATGTATCCTTTGTATTGATTATCTCTCTTATCACATTACAATATGAATCCCATGAGAAGCACATTCATTTCTCACTGTTCACATAGGTGTCTGGTACGTATTGCATGAATAATATATTGTGGTGGTTGGATGGATGGACGGATGGATGGAGGAAGGAAAGAAAGAAAGAAAAGCAAGCAAGATGCTTTAAGGTACCAAATTAGATGTTCAGAAGCCCAAGGGAATTCAATCCTGTGGGTCAATTACTATGAATAATAATGTTATTAAGATTCTTTTAAAAATGTTAGCACTTACACTGTAATTCAAATACATATAATTTTAAAATGTGGAAAAGAATGAAAAAATATACGATACACCAACTTTAATTATAAAAGAATATTTATTAGCATTAATTTAAATTATTAATTTTTTATCAGGTGGTGATCATACTGATACTATTTTTACTCTAAATTATGCTTTTGCCTTGTTCTCAGTGTATTATCAAATTTAATTAGTATTTGCAAAGTCTATTTAGAGTAATAATGTAATCATTTGGTGGTAGATTTAAAAAAATAATAATACTTTGCATTGTGTCTGCAGAGGCATAAAGATCATATAAGGTACAATTGAGATTATACAATCAGTTCTTACTAAGTAAGTACCAAGTGCCTATCGGAATTGTCAGCAATTCATGGTAGTTTAACTGTTTTTTTACCAAACTGTATATGTTCCCCCCACACTGTCCAACACTGTTCAGGGAGTGAAGGTTGATTTTTATCTATTGGAAAGATAAATGAACAAGAAAAATTAATGCACTGTAGTGGAATTTAAGTTACTCAGATTGTTTCTTGCTTCCTTTTAGTCTGTATTATAGAGAACTAAGGATTTAAACCCCTATTCAGAACCAACTTGAACCCTCTCTCCTCTGATGCCCTTCTCCAGAATATTTTAATCTTACCTTCAAGGAGAATATTTTGTCACTCAAGGTCTATTTCTCTTGAGGCAATGTAACATGTAGTGTACTTGGAACATCTCTTATATTCCTGTATTAGACTGTCATTTCTTACTTTCCAGAAGTATAAACAAGTAACTGTGATCTGACCATAAGTGTGGGAACAAAAAATGTCACATATATGAACAAGAAAATGCCACGTGTACAAAACCAGGGTGTTACATTTAAGAATACTCGTCTTTGTCTTAGCAATTCTCCATAGCCTCTTCTGTAATGTCAGACCATGAATAAATTTATTTTCCCGATATAAACTCGTATTTATCATTCCATCTACTTAAAAATCCTCAGTGACCCTCCACTGCTTCCATTATAAAGTACAAATACCAAAGTTAGGTCAGTAGGCACCACCCTTTATAAAATATTTTATCCTTCTACTCTCATATTCTATTGCATAAAACTTGTTCAGAGTCAAAAGTCTTAAAAAATATTTATTTATTTATTTATTTATTTATTTATTTGAGAAAGAGACAGAAAGAGCACAAGCCAGGGGAGTGGCAGAGGGAGAGGGACAAGCAGGCTCCCCTCTCAGTGGGGGACAGGGAGCCCGACAAGGGACTGAATGCCAAGGTCATGACCTGAGCCAAAGTCCAATGCTTCACCAGCTAAGCCACCAAGGAGCCCCCTGAGCCAAAGGGTTAAAAAGTGTGCCTTGATTCTTGCTATCTTGTAGCAGTGAAGTTTGTTGTTGCTGTTGTTTTTTTCCTCATCCCCGCATTCTGGTATAAGCCCTAAATATTCAAGGTCCGTCCCCGGTTCCACTTTCTTCACGAAGCTCCCTGAAACTCACAAACCACCATGCTTTTTCCACTCTTTGGCATGATCCAACGTATTTTCCCATATGTTGGCAGTCCCACTAACTTGTTAAATCCTGAACATAGTGCAAATTTTGGATTCCCAAAAACTAGCTGATCATGAGTACTCATTAGATTCTGCTGAGGCCAGTGACAGTGGTGATCATGGTAAGAATTATGATTTAGAATATGTATTGGCTTGAAATGTGGGCATATAATCAGAAGAAATATGATAAAACCAAATAAAATACTTCACTAGTGGGAAAATTCATTTTAAATGTAAGTATTAATTATTTTTTACTTTTAAGTATTTTTGTATTAAGATACTTTATCATAGCATTTATGATACTTATACAGTGAAGACTAATATTAGAAATTAAATAAAGTGATTTAAAATTAGGAATTAAACAAAATGATGCATGATATGTATGTTATATATTTTATACTCCAATATGTTTTTAATACAACCTTGCCATAATTTTCATATCCTCAACATTTCTTTTACACTTTTGTTCCTATGATAGTTGTGCTTAAAATATCATAAGATATAATTGCATGTATGCCATGGATCCCTGTATTAAGAAGTATGAAAAAATTAATACATTATTGTTAGATTTTTCTAAGTGTTCATAGTGTGGGATGGCCCAGTTCTTTTGTGCTAAATCTTTTTGAAATTATTCAACTCCACTGAGGTAGAATCTATTTCTCTTTCTCCTCTAATCTAACCCCCAGGGCCACTGTTATATGAGCATCTTATCCCGCTAAATTAAGAAGCCCATCCTTGTTGTTTTGCATGTACCTTATTTAGGCCATCAGCAGCCAAAATGGAAATTGTATTTTGTAACCCACAGTGTGGTCCACAAGGGAAATGAGGAGTTGATAAGTATATATCCAGTACACTTACTCTAAGTGATAATTAAAACTGGAGCACAGAAACACAGAAGGAACCTTGGAATGAAATTGTCAATCTAAAAATTGTCAATTTAAAAATCTAACCTAATTTTCCTGCAAACAGTGGATCTCAAGAATCTTGTCAAAGACCCACCTCTGCCCTCCTGGGTTCAATTTAGAGGAAGGGAAAAAAAAGTAGAGAGAACTCTGGTCTATATCGCCTGGAGCCCTCTTGGTGCCCCGATAGTTAAGATGGTGTTGGCACTTCCATTATCTTCTGGGATCGAATATAGCATAAAAGTTCAAAGACCTGGGTGTTTACTGTTTTGAATCATCAGCTAGTTCATCAATTAATTAATTTACTTGTTTGGTTCAGGTAAGAGAATTGTATTATTCCCCTTTAAAAAAAGTTTGAATTATTTCTTATTCCAAACACTTAGGACTCAAATATAATCTGACACATTTTCTCCAGAAGCTAGGCTTTTATGTATGGATACATAGAATCTTTATCGTTCCAGTTTCTATGGCTATAGCATTCTACTATAAGAAATGCAATTCTATAATTATTGAACTAAGAAAAAAAAGAGGACATATATTGGCCAGTTGAATGCTTTACATTTTATTTTATTATTTTATTTTATTTTATTTACTTTTTAAGTAGGCTCCACACCCAGTATGGAGCCCAATGTGGGGCTTCAACTCATGGCCCTAAGTTCAAGACCTGAGCTGAGAGCAGACACTTAACTGACTGAGTCACCCAGGTGCCCCCATGCTGTATGTATCTATTTATTGATATAATTCAGCTTTCTCTCAGCTGCTATCAAGCAAATACCATAGGAATTAAGTTTTTTTAAAGATTTTTATTTGACAGAGAGAGAGATCACAAGTAGGCAGAGAGGCAGGCAGAGAGAGAGGGGAAAGCAGGCTCCCCGCTAAGCAGAGAGCCCGATGTGGGGCTGGATCCCAGGACCCTGAAGTTTTGTCATCTCTTCCCAAAACATGTTGAAGCCATGCATGTCCTATTGAAAATATCTAAGAAAAGTTAGGATCAAAAAATAATTTAGATATATAGTTCTAGGTCCAGGTCCTGACTTACACTACTGAGTGCCCTTAGGAAGATTATTTAAATTCTTTAAGCTTGAATGTATATATAAAATGGGAATACAAATTGTGCTTAACTCTAGATGTTTCTGTGGCACTTAAATGCACAAAACAGAGCTTGGCACATACTTGTTACAAAGTAAATGCTCAATAAACGCCAAAAAAGACACCCAAAGAACTAGGAGCACCTAATACACAGCTACCAAATAAACTGACATCCCAAAACAAAACTATAAGATGAATAACTTTACGTGTAATAAAATGATTTCTTTCTATGTATATGTGTAAGAACGTTGTCGAATTTTACCGGTTATAGAATATAAAACAGCTTTAGAAATTATTTTCTGAGATTTTTTTTTTTCCCACTGCCCTCCAGGGCAGAGCATTGAAAGTAGACACCCCAGGACTAAGATGGGTCAACCGTTCATTCGAAAGACTGTGTATTTATTATTGTAGACAAAGCTTTCGTGCACTATATGGGTAAAAAGAGTAAGACTGCCCCAGAGATAATGTTGAGCAACAGCAGAAGATAAAATCTTGCTGTTTATGATTGCCTGGACAATACGGCCCAGCAGCAGCATCCTAATGCAGAGGAAACTTCAAAACTACCAACCTATGGCCTGTGGTGCCTGCCACAGAGCCACATGCTGCTTGCTGGAGAAAGATCTTCCACCATTCGAAAAAGTGCAGAGATGAAGCAGCAATTAAGAGGAGGTGGTCAGGTGTGTGCAAATGCATGATTGGATATTTTCTCTCTGCAAACCAACATCAACAAGATCTTATTACAGTGATATCAAGAGATGACCATAGTATCGATCCCAATAATATGGAAGGCCATTTACCCTTGCAGGCCCTTAACAAGCTCCAGCACATCGATCATACTTTTCAATTAGAGGCGTCCTATCAGATGCAAAGTGATTGGTATCTATGTTATTGGGAGGCACTGTGCCTCCCCACGTTTTGCTTGTGCCTAGGTTGGGAGACACTGTGGCTCCCCACATTTTGCTTGTGCCTAGGTCTGCTATCTCTACTTATCTCCCTAATACACCAGGGATATGTGAAAGTCAGGTGCATCTGATTGTCAGCACCGACTGTTCTTTTTATTTCTTTTTTTTTTTTTTAAAGATTTTATTTATTTGTTTGACAGAGAGAGAGAGCACAAGTAGGCAGAGAGGCAGGCGGTGGGGGGAAAGCAGGCTCCCTGCTGAGCAGAGCCGGATGGGGGGCTCGATCCCAGGACCCTGAGATCATGACCTGAGCTGAAGGCAGAGGCTTTAACCCACTGAGCCACCCAGGCGCCCCAGCACTGACTGTTCTTTAGGCCTGTAGTTTCCAGGCTGTGTGTTGTTGATATTTATAGGAATATCAGATTGAATACACATATGGCTGTCTTCCCAACCAGTGTATTCTGGAGACTAAATAGTTTGCCTCCATGTGAAGCTGTGTATTGCATATAGGTGTTATGAGAAATAAAATGCAAATCCCCTTAAAACATTTCTACAGTATAGTATATTTAGTCAATATTTGTGTTTTACTTAGCATGCAGTAAAAGTAGAAATACTAAAAACAGGAGTGCCGCGCGATTTTTTTTTCCCCTGCAAAACGCTTTATTGTTTCCATTTGGCCCAGGGCTTTGGGAGCAGGCTCAGGGTGGTTACAATGCTGCCTGGTGGCTGCAGGGAGAGACTGAGGCACAGGCTCTGGCACCAGGGGGATGTCAGAGGGGCCCCCCTCAAAGGCTGCTGCTGGTCCCCGGAGGCGCCTAGTGGTGCTTGAGAAGGAGCCTCTGGACGAGATCCCCGCGCAGCCCAGCCCGGGGCAGGCCAGCCCGCGGGGGCTCATCGGGGGTCGCGCGTGTTCCTGGTGAGTTTCACCTGCTCCTGTAGGACGCGGTTCTCCAGGAAGTCGCAGAGGCGGGGGTCTGTGCGGGCAGAAGCCAGGGCATGCAGACGCAGAAGGGCCAGGTTCAGGCTCTTCTCCAGAACCGGGGCAGCCTCCACGGCGTCCAGGGTTCCCCCCAACTCATCCTGGGGCGGCTCCTGGACGTCCTGGAAGACGCTGGGGCCGCCCCGCTGGTTTTGCACCTTCAAGAGACGCCGGGCGCCCTCGCGCGTCTCAAAGCCAACTCGCGGGAGAAGTGGCCCGCACCTCGCAGAGCCGCAGCGTCAGGGTCATGGTCGGACTAGAAGCCCAGAGACAGGTGGGTGTAGGAGGCCCGCAGATGCATGTCGAGCGGGCGGTTGATGGCAGCCTGCACCTCCTTGGGATAGTTGCGAAGAATCTGGGAGCTCGTCGTTGATTAGAGGTGGGGAGGGAAGCCCGAAATTGGCTGTTGGCTGGTCCCAGCGGCAGCGGGTGGCCGAGAAGGCGGCTCCCCTGCGATTGTCGACATTTAAAATGAATTCTTCAAAATAGGGGAATTTATTAAATCATATGCAAAGAGACACAGTTTAAAAAAAATGCAACCTCTCTAAATATTACATACATAGAGAAACTTCCAGTTTTAGAAGAGTTGCCCTGAGATGGTCACAGTCTGGCATGTGATGATCTTGCTAAGCTTTCCACAGACTCCAGTGCTAGAGTGAGGCCTGGAACCAGGCCCAAAAAGAACACTGGCAGATGCCAGTTCAATGGCCGATGACACAGGCATCGCTAATAGAATGTCTTGTCAGGCTTTGCAATTATATTAACGTGCAGTGTGCTAGAGTGACTCCTAAAACAACCTATTTCACTTACTTTGGCCTCTGCTTCTACTTCTCCTGGTGTCTTCCCTTGATCAGTATCTAAAACTTGAGATACCATAAAGGGCATGATTTGGGAATCGGATTTCATGGATGGCATGGGGGTCTGAACTCAGTGGGAGCGAATTCTCCTCGGTGGCTGTGATGGTTCTGTAGTAAACAAGGATCTCCAAAAATATGTTATCTCAGCAGTATAATAAGTAGCATTTCAATGGCCTGAAATAGTTAATAAGCATGGTAGAACTAAGCACTGGAATAATGACGCAAGGCACTAGGGAAAGACAAGAACAATAAATGTAGTGTTTCTTTTATTTCACTAATTGTTTTGATTTTCTTTTTGACCTCTGTCATGCAGCTCATGAAGTTAGTGATTTGGGGTCTAGGCCAACATTTTTGCCTAACCTACTATTTAGATGATCAAAATGACTTCTTTTTGGGTACCACATTTTAGGGAATTGTTTAGAACTAAAGCTCATCTTCCCGTGTGAGATTAAAAATGTTTTATCTGATACCTTCCAGGCTCAGCTTGGTCTTCTTTTGGGGTGAACCTGCCTCTAGTTTTAAAAACAGTGCTCATCTCTTTATTGACTTCAAAACCTTATCCCCACCAGCATCTGCTTCGGAGTTTCGTTTGGTTGTTGTTAAATGTTTCGTGTGCTCTCAGGCATCTCTCTATCCTTTAAAGCTCTTGTCTTCTTAATTGTGACCACTCCTTGAACAAGATAAGTTGAGAATTGGAAGTTAGAGGTGGCCGTTCTTCTGGCTCTTTTGTTTAAATGAGAAGAAACTATCTGTATACTTTCCGAAAAATGGAGGGAGACATACTTCTCCAGTACTCAACCTTAAGCTATGGAAATAAGAGAACATTTAGAGTAGCTTAAAAATGGCTTCCCCTCTAGTTATTAGGCATCAAACACACTTAATACTAGATGTCTGACATCAAACACTAGATCAGATGTGTCATAAAGCCAGTTTTTATGTTCACACTTTCATAAAGATGCATTTCTCAAGACCTTTATGCATAGACTTGAAGAGTCTTATGTCTTGTGAAACACAAATTTGGTATGGCTGTAGGCCTCCTCTTGCTGTCCTTCACTTACAAATCCTTTCCCTTTTAAGTGAAATCTACTGCTGCATTATCTAAATTTAAACCTACATTTAATATATTTTTAGAACCGCTTTTATCTGAAAGTATAATTTCCATCTTTGAGTGCATCACTTTAAAATACACACATGAAGGATTCTTTATAAATGTGAATGATTGATAGATAGATAATGAAAGTCTGTTCACTATTTGTTATATGTGTGACACCCAATTCAGGCGAGAAGAGTTAAAATTGGGCAACAAAGTCAGAAAAACACTCTCTTGATTTAGTCTGTGCTCCTTGATTGTTCCTTCTCACAGTGGGAAAAATACCTCATGTTGCATGAGTACAGAATTTGGGATACATACACCCATTCCATCGTGCCACATAACCCAGCCTGATGGATGTTAAAAAGCCCATGTGGTTTGCAGAAGTAATCGGTTAATTTTGCCATGTAGACTTCTAACGTGTCCAGTATTTTCTGTGTGAAAACAAACATTGATTTGGTGTGTTGGAGAAGTAGGGTAACATTAAAAGCACCACTTCATGCAAATAATTATATAATTTCTTGTCCTCATAATTCAGTTGGAAAGATGCTGGAACTTATGACAATAATTCCCCAAACTGAAAAAAAAAAAAAGAATTCCTTATAATTCTTTCGAATTCCTTGACGTTTTTCAAATTCTGGATCCCTGCTCACCAAAATAACTTGTGGTTGAAACAAAACCACGCTTATGGCTTATTGTTGCCAATGACCATGACATGTACAGAATCTTCAAAGCACCTCGGCGAGGGGAGAGAAAGGGATAATATATATGAGATTTTGGTGACCTGGAGCAGAAGCTTAAGATTGGGCAAATTCATGATCTGTGGTTAGGATGTGTATTGACGTCAGGCTTTCAAACTGTGCTTTCTCCATTGGATGGACCTACACTGAGCTGTCTAGTGTACTTTCAGGAAATGTCTGAAACAAACAATAAAGTTGTCTGCAGGTTCATCTCTCTGAGAAAATTTCCTAAAATGGGAGAAGATATTAATGCAACCAGTAAGCTATGGAGGTGTACACGATTTGGGTCCCAAGTTCAAAATAGTGGCTTCAGTACCAGTCAGCTAACACAGCCACGATACATGTAACTTTTCTTTTTATCGCAAGCTCCCAAACATGTAAAACCATAGCTTTTAATTTAAGAGCTGAAACAACTATAAATAGTTGGATATTTTTACCAAGGATCTGTACAACCAAATAATCTTGAAAATATATCCAGTATCTCAGAATCACATTGAAGAAAAAAAAAAAAACAGTCATCAATAATGCAAAGAACACTAAAGATACTATAGTGTTGGAGGGGGAAAATCAACATAGCTTGAAGTGTGCATACTTTTTAAGTCTTTATAAAACAAAGATATTTTAATGGAAATTATGTATGGGCAGCAAAGAGAAATATAATTTATGCTCTTCAATTTTACTTCTTGCATAATCAACACATGAAAGACAGATGTCTATTATTTGGCCCATAGCTAATCATGTAAAATATTATTTGGCCTATAGCTAATCATGTAAATATTTACTTTCCTTTCATTAACCTCTTACTTTCCCATTTTATGCCTGATAGCTGTGTTATTATCCCCACTGAGTAAAAGGCAGAGAGGCTATCGCTGGGTCCAGGAAAGACAACTAGTAAAGGTAAAGAGGAGTCTTGAACCCAGGTCTTCTGACTTGGAATTCTTTCTTACAGAGGGACTTACTATTACTTTTCCAGACTTCCTTTGCTATTTCCTTTTTTAAGTAGTGCAATTCAGAGAGTTCTGCGTAAGACACCAGTGGACGCTTCCATCATGGAGTATCTTTTTGCCAGTAGGCAAGTTAAATAGAATCTGAACTAGGCAAAAATGTGAAATAGACGAGAACCCCTTCCCCCACCTAGTATCCTCAGACTCCTTTCTTCCTTCTCATTGCCTCCTATTATCATCCCATGGTAAATTTCCTCCAGAGGAAACCATCTGAAATTCATTGATATTAATTTTTAAAAGAGCAATAATGACCACTAAAAGTATTATGTCCTGACCCCTCTCCCTTCCTGTGGGATTTTTGTGTTCCAAGTAATTAGGTAGAGGAATGCTGTTTTAATTGTCTACAAGAGCCTCTGGGTTTTTTTTTTGTTCGTTTGTTTGTATTTGTTTTTTTAATTTAAGCTGGGAAGTCAATCATTCTCTAGCAGATCTGCAATGAGGCAGGCATTCCATAGATGCTGTATTTTTAGAGTTGTTTGTTGATCCATTCTCCCCTGGGAAGAAAAAGGATGTCATGCCTTATGTGATGCAGAAGGACAAAATAATATATATTCTTTCATGCTTTCAGATTCTTTGAAGTAGCATAGTACGTAACTGCTAAGGGGAAAGTTACTTTAATGTTCTCTTCCTTTGACTGGACATCTGTATCTGCATATGGCCAAATATTTCATTCATTCATTTAAAAAAAATTACTGAGCCCTTACTGAGACATAGTTCTATGCACTTGGGGTTGTACTGTGAAAAAAAAAAAAAAAAGGCAATAACCCTGCCCTCATAGAACTTGTATTTTATGGCTTTCCTAGAAATCAAACACCCAAGAATATCCTGATTCTATTTTTCCTATACTTAGAAAGTGAATTAAGATACATGTGAATAAGTTTTAAAAACAGAAGATGTATAGATCATGCTATATCATGTAATTACTCAATATTTATTAATATTATCTGACATTCAAGATATAAAATTGTCTAAGACAGTGCCTTTTCTTCAGTGGAGAATGCACCAGTAAAGGTAAAAATAGTACTCTGGGATAAATATGGTAATTATAAGAAGCCTTCCCTGGTCACCTTACCCCACGTGAACTTTTCTCAGTTCTACATTTCCTGTCCTCATTTTCTTATTTATTTTTCCTGTTAGCGTTAACCATTACCTAGATATTCTGCATTTCCCTTATTTATCATATTTGTTGTTTGGTTCCTTGTTAGATAGAGGTGACCAGCAGGAGGCAGAGACACATGTCTTTTGGGTTCTCAGCCCCTAGAACAGTGCCTAATGCCAACAGGTGCTCATTAAACAATTCATTCCCAAACATACAGAAATTATGGTGGAAATTGCCAACTGAATTAATATAGCCTTTGTCTTGTAGTTACAAAGGGGTCCTGGGATATGAAGCATGGTTTGTACTGTAGAAAGATGTGCTGGTAACAGGGCTCAGACAGGAGAGTGTGAGTCCCAGAGGCAGTGACCTTGACAAGCTAAAAATAACGAGAGCCCTTTAGCCATCATTCCAGATCTTTGATGGTCTTGACCCTGTAGGAAAACACTGTAACAACTCATAAGAATGGTGCTCACTTCGGCAGCACATATACTAAAATTGGAACAACTCATAAAAATGGTCATATGTTGCATGTAAACACGGAGGTTTAGCTCAGAACATGTAAGTCATAGAAGAGAAACCACTGAGCAAAGTATTAATGTGGTTTCTAGAAGTGCCTCGTCACCCTAGAGAACAGCCCCGACACTGGGAGGGTCTGGCCCAGTACGTAACAGAATTGGGTTAGGAGAACCGGATAAGGCTTGAAGGGACAGAATCATAGAGATTAGAAATAAAAGGGATTATCAGATCATATCGTCTGTCTCCTGCCAAAGCAAATTGTTGCTGACAGTATATTATAGCTTTATTCTTTGCGATGGATTTTTACACACTTCCCAGGAGAGGTTTCTCCTCTGTCCAGAATAATGAATGGGGTGATATTTTTTTCAGCATCTCACCACTAGAAAGCACAGCTTTTTACTGACAGCAGTAGTTTAGGGAGCACATCGAAGCCCAGCATCTACTTCTGTTTGCTTTAGGTATTAGCAGGTTCAAAATAGTTTTGGCTGCTGAGAAGAGACTTCTGAGATTCCTTTCTCCTGTGTTTGGCACATTGGTTTTTGTAAGTTGCAATATTCTTAACCGGGTAGGATGGAGAGTTAAGGGGATGTAAGTAAACTGGAAGAATCATTAAAAACTGAAAACAAAATTTAACCTCCTTCGATGATTAGTTCAATTATTTTATTTTAGTAATTTTGTGTATAAAATGCAGAAACAACCACTAGGCTCACGTACTTTATTAAAATGTATTAATAACTCTCCCTAAATTCATCTGATCAATGTACGTACCTCCCCTGTATGACATCACGCAGGAATTCTCTATTTGATAGATGAATAAGCAAAGATCTGGAAAGGTAAAGAGGTGTGCTCACTTAGTGGCGATGCCAAAACTAGACATCAGGCTTTCTGCCCCATTCTCCAGTGCTGTATCTGACCCACTGCTTTTGGTGAGAAAGAACCTAGGAAACCAGAATGCTGGAAAATGTATTATGGTTACTTATCATAATCACTTTTAATGGCTTTTTAATTTGAGCAATTGAACTCATATCAGAAAATCAATTTTATGTCCTTTTCAACATGAAACATCATTTCTTTAAAATTTATTTTTTTAAAAAAGACAAATACCTACATTCTAGCTTCCAGAGTTCCACAACTAAATCTAAAAATAGCAAAATGGTAAACAAAGGCTTGCCTTGTCACTCCTGAGTTATTTTTATGTATGGGAAACATGAGTCTCAAATTCTTTAATATGGCTGTCTTTGGCAAAGAACTTAATTATAAAATCTTAATCTGGATCTCTAAATGGTCATTTAGATATTTTTCTCTCTTTTTTTTTTTTTTTTTTTGGTAACTTTTGGTCTTTACTTTTTTTTTTTTTTTTGTATTTCCTTGAGTAATCTCTACACACAATGCAGGTCTTGAACTCACCACCCTGAGATCAAGAGTCATGTGCTCCATCTCTAATGACTGAGTCAGCCACAACCCCCCATCGCCTTTTGACCTTTTGACTTTTAAACTGTTCATTATGGTCAGTAGATTTTGGTTAGTCTATATCCACCCCTTTACTTTAGGGGGAAAAAAAAAAAACCATGATGATCAAAAGAGTTAAAAATTCAGATATCTACAGATTACAGACTAGTTGAGGAAATGGGTCAGATGGGTCTGAGAACGAGCTAGACAGCTCATGGCCCAACTAGGCGCACAATGAAATTGCTAGTATTAACACTAGCATATGGGACAGGCGCTCCAGTATTTACACTAATATATGGGACAGGAGCTCTTCTATGTAGTTTAGAGATATTAACTTACTCGGTTTCCACAACAACTTGAATGAGAAGGTACAGTTGTTATCCCCATTTTAAGATCAAAGAAACTGAGGCATGGAGATGATTAGTAACTTGCCTAAAGAACACAGCTAAGGAGTAGAACCACGAAGCAAAACAGGTCCATGTTCTTCACCATTTGCAATACAGCCTCTGCTCAGCTCCCCAGCTGTGGGGACATGTGACCAGTTTAGTCACTTCTGGTTTTTTAAGAGAAACCAGAGACCCAGCATTTCATATGAGGTGTCTTAATTTTTTTGAAATGTGAACAACTAATTATAAATATTTTAAAACACAATGCAGGCCCAACAGCAAACATCAGCAGGATAGACCTAGCAACAAACCTCTAATTTATGACCTCTTCTGGATGCCTAAAGAGCGCATGATGAAGATTGGCAGATTTTCTGGAAATTTCCCAGACAGGCCAGTTTTCATTTGTCACCTCTCAGGGCCCTCCCAGTTCCCCTGCACACATTCGAGTCCATCTCCTGTCAGTGAGCACAGGCTAGTGCGGTGCCTGTTGGTCAGAGGTATCTGTAAAGTGCAGGCAGGACGGATCTCAGGGAACCTTCCAGAAACCCTCAGGATGAGAAAATAGAAAATTTGGACACGGGTAGACACAGTGACACAGTTCTGTCCAGATCAACTGTAGTAGTTCCCTTTTCAGACAGGACACACACTGGTGCTACAATGAAAGGCTTCTTTACTTCAGAGCAGCTAAACACACTGCCTGGAAATTACCCCAGAACTGAAGCAGATACTTGAAATCAAGGCCAAGACCAGAATGCGTGTTCTGTTACAATCTCCTAGCTAGTTAATAAGGCCATGGTTTGAACAAGATGGACCCTAACTGAGGAGTGCCCTTACCTCGGTTCATTGCTCCTTAAAAAAATATGTGTGCGTGTGTGCGTGCGCGTGTGTGTGTGTGTGTGTGTGTGTGTGTGTGTAGGCCCCATAGGCCATATTTTTATATATAGAAATTGTTGACCTAAATCTTAAATGGATTGACTTACTAAGAAATGATGTTTTAAAGATCTGAGATTCTCAATGGATATTAAAAATGCATGTAAAAAAAAAAAAACAACTACCTCCAACACTACGTAACATGCATTTATCGTTCAATTTTGGGGTCAACAAATTCATACACATGCGCCAATCATTTAATCTTCACAGTAGTGTTAAGAGGACAGGCAGGATTTGCCCAAATTTATGGACTGACAGGAAGCACTGGGGCTTAAATCTAGACCATCAGACACCAGATTCCACTGACTTAACTACTCATTAAACCAAGACAGAAATTAGTAGACTCACAAACAGTGCACAGACTTGAGCCTGGGAGAAATTGTTAATACATGTTTATTGACCTGAGCTGAGAACCGGCTTACTATTTTTCTTCTAATACAAAGAACAGAAAATGCAACAACAAGAAATGTTTATTTTATTTTGAGCAGTGATATCTATTGTTCTTTAATGAAATAAGAGGAATGAGCTCTGATGTAATCCTCAGAGTAAAACACAAAACAAAGTTTTTGGTTTCTTTCTTTCTTCCTTTTTTTTTTTTTTAACAATTTAATTTAGTTATTTTAGAAAGAGTGAGAGAGAACATGAGCTGGGGGAGGGACAGAGGAAGAGGGAGAGAGAACCTTGAGCAGACTCTGCATGGAGCTTGGAGCTTGACACAGGGCTCAAACCCTCAACCCTGAGATCTTGACCTGACCCAAAACAAAGAATTGGGCACTCAACCCACTGAGACCTCCAGGCACCATCTTTTTATTAAAGGTGTTATTTATTTATTTATTTATTTATTTATTTATTTATAGATGTTTTCCTTTAGATTATACTGTACTTAGGTAATAATAAGATATCATTTCCCCTTTTTCGAGGTAGTGAGAATGGCAAACGTTATATAGCGTTGTATCCCAAAGGATAGGTGTATTTTGTAACATTTTTTTAAAGGTACAGTCATATAGTTAATTTAAATTTCACTGAGACAAACTGAAATGTATTTACAAATCGATAATCTCCTCTACTTTTTCTTTGTAAGCTATAATTTTGAATTTTGTTTGTTGATTTGAGGATATAAGAAGTCACCAAGGCTTAGTAGGATACATGCACGAGTGAAACTTGCTCCCAGTGGTCCACAGAGACATTTGAGATTGTTCTTGCTTAAGATTTAGGATCACAACTGTTGAGGTACTCTGTTTTCAGAACACATATATGTTTTATGACACAGATCCAGCTACTTGTAGGCAAATAGGTCAAAAACATTTAAAAATGATTTTTACTAGATAATCTCTTCCCATTACTATAATATAAGTATTTGGGCAGCAGGACACAGTCTTACTCATCTCTGCATTCCTGTTCCCAAGTCCTGCTACAGTATCTCACGTCTTACCACCCGCTATATGGTTAATGGAGAATAAATGGTCCAATACATGAATGGAGAGAGGAAAAGAGAGAAAGAGAGCATGAGAGCAAGCATTCTATGCTCTCATAGCTAGTCTACAGAGTAACATGCTGATAAACACATCACAATCAAGGCACTTCTCCCACCCAACACTGCCAAGAACATCCTATTGTATGTTGTGTCAGGGGTATCCTGTGTGGCCCAAGCCCATCTGTGCCTTTCAAGCATCCAGAACTTTTAAGATCTCACCATCCTCCCTAAGAATCCACTCTCTACAGAATAACCAACATCTCTCAAAGCCCAAGTATGAACTTCATGCAACTTTGTGTTGCCCAAAGACATTCTGTAACTCATTCTTTTCTCCTGCTAAAGGAAGTACAGGTGTTGGGCGGGCGAGAGGGAGAGGGCAGGTAACGAACCTTCATAGAAACCTGAAATTCACTCTAGGAGAACCAGACCCTGGTAGGAGGAAGTAGAGAGGGAGGAGGGTGATGGACATGAGTTGGAAGGTATGAGTTTCACTGAGCAAAATCTCCTGTTGAGAAATATTAAGCCTATAAGTTCCTACTGAAAAGCATTTTGAGCAGGGATCAAAGCTCCTTTCTTCTCCAGACCACCCAGCATCCCTTCTCCTATTCCCTGTCTTGCTTTACCTAAGGTCTGGGTCCTCAAAGGACTTAACGATTATTTTATGAAAAAGAGAAAGGCACCAAAAAGCTCATTTAAAGGATCAAGTTGTTGATGTGCATACACTGAACTATCAGAGAAGAAACTGAACCCTATTCCCATTGTGACAAATAATGGTCCCTGTACCCCAAGTAGCATGGCACAATTAGTCATAGGACAGTGAGGTCAAAGTGGAGGAAGAAAAGGAAAAAAAAAAAAAAAAGTTGAGAAAGGACAAGGAGGAAAAACCAAACCCTTCCCATCTATTTATATACTAATTTCTCCATTGTACTAATACTTTTTATGATATGTGGGAAAGCAAGGAGAAACAGTCTCTTGATTTTATAGGTAAGAAACCTGAGACACCAAGAAATTAAGAAAACTATTTCATCACCTCTTAGTGACAGATTAGCAATAAGATCTAGGGTTTTTTGTTTGTTTTTTATGGGTTTTTTTTTTGTACTTTAATTTTTAAATATGTCCTCCAGGATTAGTTTCAATGGGATATCCTAATTATAAGATTTTAAATATTTTTCATAAAATAATAAAGTGAAAGTGAAAATATGACCAGAAAACCATCCAGAGGGATCAGTGGACATTTGTTATGTTTGGAAAGTATCATAATCAATACTGTAAGGATGATGAGAAATCGTCAATGTTATTTCCATAGTTAAGTAGTTAACAATCCCTATACAATTTTGTTCATTAAAAAACTGTTCTGTTAACAGATATTAAAGATGTTTGGTTTAATATCTGACATGTAAAGCCATTACACACCAACATACTTTATAACTCAATAAATAATAAAACATTGAGATTTGGTGTCAGAAAACCTCTTTTCACATCCTAGTTCCCCAAATGAGTGACCCTAAACAGATGTCCTTTTTAACAAGTGCCAGTTTAAAACAAAACAAAACAAAAAAGTCCTCATATGGTTGTTTGTGGGAACTAAATAAAGAAAGAAAGAATAAAAAAATAACTTGAAACAAGCAAAATCACTGCACATTAAGGTACGCAAACAGAAAATAGGGTGATTTTATGCCAGTCTATAAACTGTGTTATGGGACAGGAAAGCCATAATTACCTTTCCTTTTGCACATTAGTAGTATTTGCAATATTCGACTTTCAATATGGGGAATATATTTCTGTTGCAAAGAGAAAATAAAGTTTGTTTAAAATGAGATTCTCAGGGGTTGCCTGGGTGGCTCAGTTGGTTGAGCTGCCCCGACTCCTGATTTCCACTCAGGTCATGATCTCAGGGTTGTGAGATGGAGCCCGACATCTGGCTGGTGCTCCAGAGGGAGTCTGCTTGGGATTCTCTCCCTTCACCCCTCCCCCCTCTCTCTCTCTCTCTCTCTCATAAATACCTGCATACAAACATACATATTTACATACATACATACACATATAGAATTCTTTAAAAAAACAAGAGTGTCAGTAGTGGTAGCATAAGGTGGCACCCCTGGGATGCAGTGCCAAGTACGCAGCCTGGCCTCTGTGTCGTTCTAGCTCCAAATGGATAACTTGAATCTAATCATGAAAAAACATTAGACAAATCGAAACAGGTGGATGGTCTGTGACTTTCAAAAATGTTAGTTGTGAAAGTTGAGGAAAGGCTGAGGAACTATTCCAGATTGAAGGAGGTGAAGCAGGTATGACAAGTGAGGGCGGTCTGTGATCCTAGCTCAGAGCCTTTTTCTGGAAGGGAGTCGTAGGAAAGGATAGGAAAACTGAATAAGATCTCTCAGTGTACTTGTACTATTATTTCAGTTGTTCCCTAAATTATTTTAAAATAAAATTATTTTATTTTTGAATTTTTGAAATTATTTTAAAAGAAGCCATGTTTTTGAAAATGGGGTTACCCTTGCAAAAAATACCCAGCACAGCAATTGACACATAGTAGGTGTTAAATTAAGGTCACTTATCTTTTGTTCCCAAGTACAGTAAATGACACTTTTAGTTACACGTGACTTATTTGGTGTAAATTCTACTATTTCAATGTATTTTTTTTAACAACAACAAAAAAGAGAATAGCATGAAAGGCTTAATTAGATCATAAATTCTTTGCCTTGAGAGAAATGCTGTAAGGATGACAAGAAATTTAAAAAATTTTAAAGAGAAGATATCCTATATTCTTTTCCCCAACAGAGCGTGTCCTTGGCCAGGAAAACATGAAGGAATGCTCTTCTTCAGATTCGCTTTATCCCCTAAAAAGAATTTGGGATTGCATAAAGCAGATATTCAACAAGTACTCGCTGAATACATAAACTATTTGTAGTTTCTTGCTTTAAAAATTTAAGGAGAGATAAAAATCTTTTATCCCCCGTTGTCCGTTGACTCAACATTTGATGGTTTACAAACATGCTACAGATTTAATTTTCATAGAACACTGATCCAAAGAGGTTAAATATCTACGTTTAAGTATAATATTTAACTTGAAGCTTTCCTTAAGAAAAATGAAAATGAAAAAGAGCAATTGTAATTACTTTGTTGCTGGTCTGGTGGGTAGTGTTGAATAACACCCACATACATTCTTTTCCAGGCAAATCTATTTTCTGTTAACTATCTTCAAATATTTTTGAGCTAACATCTAAACTTAAATGAAAATGCATACCTCACGGCCCCAGCCATGTCAGAAGCAGCTTACCTTTTCTTTTTGTGCAATCTTTTATGATTCAGCTGCTCCGAGAGAAACAGAGTGAAATCAATCTTATTACCTGTGTATTTTCTCACCTGACTTCAGAGATTCTCTGCTTTGATTACTTAAAAGATGACATAGTTCTATGATGCTGCCACTGACTGACACAGATTTAAATCTCAGGATAGGAATGTATGGCTAACAGACAGAAGGCTTGGGCTCTGCTGAAAAGGAGTAATAATTTCTCAACTGGAAGCGAGGCTTGCATAAACCGCAGAGATAGGGTAGGAAGGATTTGTGCCCACGCCCTTTTCCTTCAGAGAACCCCTGTTCCGTACTCTCCATTCTTCTTCTACCTGCAAAGCAGACCCAAGAAATTTGTCTCAGAAAATGTCTGTTAGTCTTTCTGACACTTGCTTTGTGCAATCATTGATTAGAGCTCAATGATTCTGTTCTTGATCAAATACCTGCTCTGTTGGAGAAAAGAATATGGGACATCTTTTCTTTCTTTTTTTTTTTTTTTTAATGCCTGAATCAGTCCCTTATGATTAGTTAATGTGCTGAATGCTATCTAAGTCCTTAAAAATATACATGTCTTCCTAAAGATCTGAATCACTCCCTTAAAAATTCAAATTAACCTTGAGCTTTACATCCTTTCTCTACCATGAACAGCAAGGCTTTGAAGACAAAATGAAAGACAGCCCAGTGATTCAAAGAACCCGTACAAAGACCACACAGGGGCGTGGTCTAGTTTTTTTGTTTTTTTGTTTTTATTTTTCCCTGTGAGATTATGCCCTGTTGCCAAAGGTTATAAAGACAAAGAAAGAACATCGAAGAATGACTGGAAAAGGCACGTCATTCTTCTAGTGGTCTTCATGGCATTGAATAAGATATTTGCATGGTAACCCATAAACCAGTGGCAGCTGCGATCACGGGGACTGTAGTCTCCAAAGTGTGGCCAACCAGTTTTATAGTAAATATACGGTGTAGGGGAAGATTGCCAATTCTCAAAGACTCGATTATAACTTTTACGACACTGTGAGGTTATATAGATTTTTCTAAATTCAATATGACCATTGTGGAGTTTTGCAGGAAACCTAAAGACAGTAGAATTCCAAACACTCGACCAGTCGAACAAGGAAAAGGTAAAATAGTTAAGGCAAAATTATTCTTTATCTGGGAATTATTTTTCTTCTGCTGCATATGGCAAAAGTGTACTTTTGAACCCAATTGTAAAGGACTCTAAAGGGTGTATGGTATACCTCATCAAATAGGAGGTTATCATTTGGGAAGGCAAAAAGCCATAATGCAAATTTTAAATTAGTATTAGAAAAAACACCTACAATGGCTTTGATTATCCAGTCAGCTATGAATAGAATATTACTTGTTGGCTTTTATCAGTGCGTTATTTTGTTACTGCATTAAATTATTCATAATGTATAGTAATAAACCTACAGCCTTTGATGTTCCAGCGCATCTTTTTGTGTTCTGAAGACTGGGAGGCTTGAAGCAAGTATTGATAAAAGAGAAAGGAACAAAATGGTCAGTTCACACCTCAGCAAATCTCCTAACCGGAGCCTAATAGCAATTTATTATGTATCTTTAAAATGCAATTACGGGACCTGAAATTTTTCAAAGAAATGCTTCACTAAAGTGAGACAAACCATGACTTGGCTGAGATTGGGTCTAACCTCATGAATAACACCACATAAACATGCACAGGGCACACTCAGGCTAACCACCTCGTTGTCCTTCTCAGCCGTGGAAAGGCATGGAATCGAACCTACTGAGAGAAGTAATTCAACACCTGTGTCACACCGGCCGCCTTTAATGGCTCTGCTCCCTCTTTTTGCATGAAGCCAGCAGTAATCACGTGGCTCTTCTTAAGACAGACCACGGGTCTAGCAGGCAGTCACCGACAGCTGAATGGCACCTGTGTCCACAAATGGTTCTGGAAAGTGTAAAACCGCTAGGCATTTTTTTGTCCAGTTGCCCTAGGGAAGGGATTGCTGGTCATGAAATGTCCATTTGAGCTATAATTGTGCATTGGAAGAGGTCAATGTATTCAAATAAAGGGACCCCTATTCAGATAAAAGGGCATTCAGGGCAGCGCATGGAGAGAGGGAGCTGATGGTGAAGCATGAAGCCCCGGGGCTGAGAGGGAGAGAAAAAGGAAATGGGAGTTGGAAGGCAGTTTGTGGAAGGTCTTGGATTCTCCTCCAAAGATGTTGCACATTGCTATGTAGGCAAGAGAAAGGACCAAGTCTTCTGCATGAAATGGTGGGGGTATCTGGATGCTAATATGTAGGAATGTTTTAGAAGCTGGGGACAGCCAGGAACGCCTTCCCCATGCCCTCTGCTCTGCACCTCTGCTCCAGAAATTCACCTCTGGGATTCTCACTTCGCCTCTGCACCCATTTAGCCCAAGCATCCCTGATGAGCTCAAAATTAGCCCCTCAACTGTGCCCCGCCTTAACATCCCATCTAAAAGTCCTCATTATGCTTTAATCACCATTTTAAATTGATCTCAGGTATATGATTTTTCACCTTTTACTGTCTCAGGAACCCAGATGCACCTTACAATTGATTAGGCAGCGGTCACAAGGTCACATTCTCTGCCCGGGCCTGTTCTAGACTGGCCATAATGGTTATTTCTTTCATTTCTTCAATTGAGTTATGTATTGAGTTAACACTAAACATGTGAAGGTTAATTGCCTTTTAAAATGCTTTTAAAAGACTACACTAGGCTTCCCTGATGAAACACAAGTTATCGTGTATGCGAACAGTACAGAAACAGAGTAGAGGGCCATGAATTTGATATTAGCGAAGCAAGTTTTTGAAAGTAACATTCAAGTGCTTTATAGGATCTAAGAAAGGAAAATACCCACACATAGATGGAGCCAGGTTGTTTTATTACTGAGATGTTTGCGAAAGGATTGCTGTCCCACACCAAGCCACACAGCCAATGGGAAGAGCACAGCCAGATCCCTGTGCATGAATGAAAGAAATTTTAGAGGAACAAGAAGCTGGTAGGACCCATTCTTGCATTTGGAGAACTAACAAGATACGCTGTTAAACGGACATTGTATTTATTTTTTTCTTGATGGGATCTCTAAGAATATGTGTCCTTAATAACAACAAATCTTACAGTTAGTTTTCAATTTGTTGAGCTTTATTCTTCTCTTTGTCGTATGCTTAGTACTTTCCATTTCTTTCCCTCATCAGGTTTTCCTTGTATTTGCCATAATCACAGCCAGACTATTGGCTGCTTGAAGCCAGGATCCTTTTCTTTTTGTCCCTTATATGACTCTCAGCCACTTGCCCAATACCTTCCACCAATAAGAATTTCATACGTTTGAAAGGAATCACTGTTTTGTGGAAGATACATTTCGCCCAAGGAAAAAGGCAGTTGGCTCGAGAGGAGAGGTTGAAAATGAGTTTCCAGCCAGGTCTAGTCCACGGAATTCATACCACTTATGTTTGGCGGTGAGGTCCAGTGGAGAGAAGAGCAACTTTGAGATACACCCGAGTTCACACACAGGCACCATCACTGATGGAATGTATAAATGTCACAACTAGGCAAAGTCACTAACCTCCCAAAGCCAAGTTTTTTCAACAGCCATGTTGAAACATTCAACAGTCATGTTGTTTAAATGAGGGAAAAAAAATTAGCACTCCCTGTGACTTAATAGTATGTATTCAGCAAGTGTCAGTCCCCTTCCCATTCTCCCCTGTCCATCTTGATAGTCCAGCTCCCCAAGAACGATGGGACTGCCTCGGGTTAGCACTCGCACTGCAGTCTCACGTCTTAAAATGCGTTCAGAGCTGGCCGGGTTCCTTGGTGGTGGTTGGTTGCTTGGTTGGTCTTCAGTGGTGATATGCCTTGAAAATTACAGTGAGTGGTCTGGGGTGGTGACCGGGAATCTGTATTTTTAATACTTCCCTGACCAAGCGATTGTGATATATACCCTTAGGAATGAGAATTTCTATTCTGGCAATACTAGATTCACTGTAATTTAAAGGTTGTATAGATGTTTGATATCTATTTTGGGAAACAGAAGAATTGGAGAAAAAAAAAAAAGAACACAAGGGGGCAAAAAAAACAAGAATGCAGAAAACCATTAAAAAGTGCCACATCTACAATCCTTTGTACTAGTTTATTGAGGGTGGAAAAAAAACATGATATTTACTGCCTCGTTTTCCCTTCAGAGTCATATGGTACTTAGTGATAATTTTTTGAAGTCGCATGCTAAAATGCAGTCTCTTGATTCACACTAAAATTAATGGTTACTGCTTAGTCTTTAAATATTTAAGATAAAATCTGCTCAGACATATCCTTATCCTATCCTTCATATAAATTCTAGCTACTGTAAACTATTATCTCTTCCAAACACCATGGGAGCATTATAAGCATTAATGGGGACACAGACAACTCACATTATTCAGGTGGACACAAGAATGAGAGTTAAGAAAGAAAATGGTTCAGTAGTCATTGAAAGCAGATTTTGTGTTTGGTTTCCCAAAATATCACCACTAAATGCATCCTGATGCTAAAACACACATACAGACACACCAGTTCATATTATTAATAGCCATTACCTTTCAAGTCTCCCAACCAATAACCATTAATGCCTTTGGAGTGAGTAACCAAAAGAGGGAAGACATACCATTTATTGAGTGCCTGTTAAGTATCAGACAATATGCAAGGGAATTTATATGCATATAGCCCGTATACCAAATGTGGAAAATGGGAGCTAAATTCAGGTCGGGAAAAGGTAACTGAGTTGCCTAAGATGTGACTAGTAAGGAGAATTCCTAGGGAGGGCTGACTCTTAAAGCTAGTAAGCTAATGTTCTTTATATTAATGCCATACATGAATCTGAGCCAATAAAAGACAAAGAGAATAGACTAGATTCTGCCTTAAGCCTAGGGAATTTGACATCATTTATGAGACTCTCTCCTCTCCACCAAAAGAAATGTTGTCACCCTATAGTAAGTACTTACAACTTTTGGGTCTACTCCTAAACAGAGTGGAAGGTTGGGTGTCAGAATTGCCATCAGGGTGCTCGGAAGGCCTTGGTGCTCCCCCAACCCTCTGGGACCCACTGTTGTACAAAAAGAGCATCTCCTGGTACCTGGGATTTCTCTATCCGAGCTTCACCCATTAGCTCAAAGCTTTGAAGCCTAGTCAAATTCTCCCCTCCCAACCCCCCCCCCCCCCCCGGGAGGTGTAACACTTTAAACTGTGATCAGCCATTCACAGTTCAGTTTTGACCTGGGGATTACAAAAGAGGAAAGGAGGGCACTAGTGGCTGACTGGGGAAAGAAGATTTCCGAGAATAGAGCTGCTTCCCTGACAACCCTCACCCAAGAAAAAGGATGTAGCCTTAAGCTGGCCTTGCGCACAGCACTCCACAAGGTGGGATACGTTACAGAATTTCGATTAGACTCAATCTTCTTGTCCCAGATTCAGAAACCTGCCCCCCCCCAGAAGCCTGAAACCTCATCAAATCTGGCAAAACTGTGTATTTATTCCCTTTATATATTCTACATTTATGTAATCTTTCTCCCCCAGGTCATTACTTACAGGGATACATTTTTTTTTAAGATACATTTTTTTTTATCCTGTTAGGAATAATCTCTTATTGAGAAAAACTTCTCTAAGTACCTATATCTGAAAAGTACACTTTACCACTAACAGTTGGTGTTCAGGGCATCAACTCTGTATCTGCCGCTCATTCTCTTTATCCACTCAGAGATTCAAATGTGCTTTTTGTCACGAGGGAGAAACCACAGGAAGTTCTTATGGTGGTCACACTTTAGGGGAAAGAATTAGTGCTGAGGCTCTTCCTCATGGAGAGAGCTGTAGGAGGCCGATTAGGTAGCTGCATAATCACTGGGTTGCCTGGCCTGCTCCGCTTTACTCTGGCAAAATAGCGCGTCACCTACAAAACGTTTCCCAGAAGGAGAGATTCAAAGGTTGTGCGTCAGAACTTCTAAAGGAAGGAAGGTAATTTGATGCCATCTGTCTAATTGTTGTCAGATGTCCCAATCAGATAGATAATGGACATTTGCAATGATATTTAGTGAAAGGACTGTCTTTGGAAAGTATGAGTTCATATTTATGCCACTGGTCTGTGTTGTGTATGTGTGACTCTGCGTGTAAATCTACAAGGATAACAGACATGCAATAACAAAAATATGTGGAATTCTAGTTTTTTTTATTTTATAAATAAAATGGACTTGCATAAAAATGTTTCTTATAAAGGAAAAAATAATAAATACATTCTTTTCTAATATTTTGCCATAACTGCAAGGCCATCATAAACATGGGAAAGGATGGCTGCTCGGTATCTTCATGGAATATTTGGAAATAGGTATCCAGTGGCATAATTGTTAGCCTCCTCAGGCTCCTAGGGCATATTGATTGGATATTCTATATCAACAATCATCCATTGATACTAATGAAGACTATGGAGTAACAAGGAAACCTGTTCTTACAAAAAGAATTAAAAGCAGAGGTGACTGGGTGGCTCGGTCAGTTAAGTTTCCAACTCTGGATTTCAGCTCAGGTCATGGTCTCAGGGTCATGAGATCGAGTCCCACCTAGGGCTTCCCGCCCAGCAGGGAATCTGCTGGAAGATTCTCTCTCTCCATCTCCCTCTGCCCCTTCCCCACCCCCTGTACATGTTCGCTCTCAAACAATTAAATCTTTAAGAAGATAAAAAATAAAAGAAGAAAAAGCAGAATCAAAACTATATGCATTGGGGCACGTGGGCATTCTCTCTCAAATAACTAAAAAATCTTTTTTAAAAAACTGTATACATTTATGTCAACTCTCAAAAATTTAAAGATATACTATGATTAGAACTAAGAAACAAAAAAACAACTAATGATTTATAAACATGTTAATACCTGCGCCACTTCAGAGGGATGTAATTATGGACATTTTTTTCTTTTCCAAATGGTATATAACATGGCTACAATATTTTTAGAAGAGAGTTTCTTGCTACTGTGCAGAAAACATTAAATAATTGAGATTTGTTAGTCCAAGCAAATATATTTATTTTTGAATTAAATATAGTTAATATTATTTTTACTCAGGTTAACATATTTCTCAGTATAGACTGGAGACTGATGGAAGGCTCATTTAAAGCAGGAAGCTACCAGGCAGTCGGTTTCTCTGCATCAACTGAGATCTAATTTTGAATGGCATTTATTCTACTAGGATTTTAGAAGCTTTTCTTAGCACTTAATGTAGAAGGAGCAAGCAGTTCATTAAAGAAATGTATTCCAGAAGGTTTAAAACGAAGGTAGGAATATATTTTTTCCTGCTTTTGTTTCTTTTTGTTTGTTCTTGTATTTTTCTTGTTTCCTTTTTATTTCTTCATAGTTTGGACCCTGGATTGTGAAATCAGTTCATTCTGTTCTAAAACATCTATGATGTATGGAAAAATAGAGTTTTAAGATGTAACCGTTCTCTTTTCAACATCATTACAAGGGCTGTCAGTGTTCACTGTGGGTTTGATTGAATTCTAGCTTGTTTACATCTGGCCTTTGAACACCTCCCTCTCAGAAATTGGTGACACAAGCCATGGGTTGGGCATCTGAGCTTGTACCTGACTCACCCTTTTACTGAGTAATGGGGGAAACACAGACAGGGTATGCCATTAATCTAAGACACCCCGTCACTTTGAAAATACAGATGGAATCTTCAATGGGAATCGTTAGTTTAAAGAGAAAATAATGCACAAAGTGTGAAATCATTCTCAGTTATTAGGGAATTTCTTTGCCACTCCACTTCTTTTTTTTTTTTTT
>ML104418.1:39491-57526 GCA_003697995.1 Taxidea taxus jeffersonii | reverse complement strand
GTGGACATTGCTGCTATAAACATTTGGGTAAATGTGCCCCTTTGGATCACTACATTTGTATCTTTAGGGTAAATACCCAGTAGTGCAATGGCTGGGTCATAAGGTAGCTCTATTTTCAATTATTTAGGAACCTCCATGCTGTTTTCCAGAGTGGTTGCACCAGCTTGCATTCCCACCAACAGTGTAGGAGGGTTCCCCTTTCTCCACATCCTTGCCAGCATCTGTCATTTCCTGACTTGTTCATTTTAGCCATTCTGACTGGTGTGAGGTGGTATCTCATTGTGGTTTTGATTTGTATTTCCCTGATGCCCAGTGATGTGGAGCACTTTCTCATGTGTCTGTTGGCCATCTGGATGTCTTCTTTGCAGAAATGTCTGTTCATTTCCTCTGCCCATTTCTTGATTGGATTATTTGCTCTTTGGGTGTTGAGTTTGCTAAGCTCTTTATAGATTTTGGATACTTGCCCTCCCTTTATCTGATAGGTCGTTTGCAAATATCTTCTCCCATTCTGTCAGTTGACTTTTGTTGACTGTTTCCTTTGCTGTGCAAAAGCTTTTGATCTTGATGAAGTCCCAATAGTTCATTTTTTCCCTTGTTTCCCTTGCCTTTGGCGCTGTTCCTAGGAAGAAGTTGCTGTGGCTGAGGTCGAAGAAGTTGCTGCCTGTGTTCTCCTCAAGGATTTTGATGGATTCTTTTCTCACGTTGAGGTCCTTCATCCATTTTGAGTCTATTTTCATGTGTGGTGTAAGGAAATGGTCCAATTTCATTTTTCTGCATGTGGCTGTCCAATTTACCCAACACCATTTGTTGAAGAGGCTGTCTTTTTTCCATTGGATATTCTTCCCTGCTTTGTCGAAGATGAGTTGACCATAGAGTTGAGGGTCTATTTCTGGGCTCTCTATTCTGTTCCATTGATCTATGTGTCTGTTTTTGTGCCAGTACCATACTGTCTTGATGATGACAGCTTTGTAATAGAGCTGGAAGTCTGGAATTGTGATGCCACCAACTTTGGCTTTCTTTTTCAATATTCCTTTGGCTATTTGAGGTGTTTTCTGGTTCCATATAAATCTTAGGATTATTTGTTCCATTTCTTTGAAAAAATTGGATGGGATTTTGATAGGCATTGCATTAAATGTGTAGATAGCTTTAGGTAGCATAGACATTTTCACAATATTTGTTCTTCCAATCCATGAGCATGGAACATTTTTCCATTTCTTTGTGTCTTCCTCAATTTCTTTCATGAGTACTTTATAGTATTCTGAGTATAGATTCTTTGCCTCTTTGGTTAGGTTTATTCCTAGGTATCTTATGGTTTTGGGTGTAATTGTAAATGGGATTGACTCCTTAATTTCTCTTTCTTCCGTCTTGCTGTTGGTGTAAAGAAATGCAACTGATTTCTGTGCATTGATTTTACATCCTGACACTTTACTGAATTCCCGTACAAGCTCTAGCAGTTTTGGAGTGGAGCCTTTTGGGTTTTCCACATAGAGGATCATATCATCTGCAAAGAGCAATAGTTTGACTTCTTCTTTGCCGATTTGGATGCCTTTAATTTCTTTTTGTTGTCTGATTGCTGAGGCTAGGACTTCTAGTACTATGTTGAATAGTAGTGGTGATAACGGACATCCCTGCTGTGTTCCTGACCTTAACGGAAAAGCTCTCAGTTTTTCTCCATTGAGAATGATACTTGCCGTGGGTTTTTCATAGATGGCTTTGATAATATTGAGGTATGTGCCTTCTGTCCCTACACTTTGAAGAGTTTTGATTAGGAAGGGATGTTGTACTTTGTCAAATGCTTTTTCAGCATCTATTGAGAGTACCATATGGTTCTTGTTCTTTCTTTTGTTAATGTACTGTATCACATTGATTGATTTGCGGATGTTGAACCAACCCTGCTGCCCTGGAATAAATCCCACTTGGTCGTGGTGAATAATCCTTTTAATGTACTGTTGGATCCTATTGGCTAGTATTTTGGTGAGAATTTTCGCATCTGTCTTCATCAAGGATGTTAGTCTGTAATTCTCTTTCTTGATGGGATCCTTGTCTGGTTTGGGGATCAAGGTGATGCTGGCCTCATAAAATGAGTTTGGAAGTTTTCCTTCCATTTCTATTTTTGGATCAGTTTCAGGAGAATAGGAATTAATTCTTCTTTAAATGTTTGGTAGAATTCCCCCGGAAAGCCATCTGGCCCTGGGCTTTTGTTTGTTTGGAGATTTTTGATGACTGTTTCAATCTCCTTACTGGTTATGGGCCTATTCAGGTTTTCTATTTCTTCCTGGTTCAGTTTTGGCAGTTTATATGTCACTAGGAAAGCATCCATTTCTTCCAGATTGTCAAATTTGTTGGCATAGAGTTGCTCATAATATGTTCTTATGATTGTTTGTATTTCTTTGGTGTTGATTGTGATCTCCCCTCTTTCATTCATGATTTTATTTATTTGGGTCCTTTCTCTTTTCTTTTGGATAAATCTGGCCAGGGGTTTATCAATCTTATTAATTCTTTCAAAGAACCAGCTCCTAGTTTCATTGATTTGTTCTATTGTTTTTTTGGTTTCTATTTCATTGATTTCTGCTTTGATCTTTATTATTTCTCTTCTCCTGCTGGGTTTAGACTTTCTGTGTTGTTCTTTCTCGAGCTCCTTTAGTTGTAGGGTTAGGTTGTGTATTTGAGACCTTTCCTGTTTCTTGAGATAGGCTTGTATCACTATATATTTTCCTCTCAGGACTGCCTTTGGTGTGTCCCACAGATTTTGGACCGTTGTGTTTTCATTATCATTTGTTTCCATGGTTTTTTTCAATCCTTCTTTAATTTCCTGGTTGACCCATTGATTCTTTTGAAGGATGCTGTTGAGTCTCCATGTATTTGGGCTCTTTCCAAATTTCCTCTTGTGATTGAGTTCTAGCTTCAGAGCATTGTGGTCTGAAAATATGCAGGGAATGATCCCACTCTTTTGATACGGGTTGAGACCTGATTTATGACCCAGGACGTGATCTATTCTGGAGAATGTTCCGTGGGCACTAGAGAAGAATGTGTATTCTGTTGCTTTGGGATGGAATGTTCTGAATATATCTGTGGTGTCCATTGGGTCCAGTGTGTCATTTAAGACCTTTATTTCCTTGTTGATCTTTTGCTTGGATGATCTGTCCATTTCAGTGAGGGGTGTATTAAAGTCTCCTACTATTATTGCATTCTTGTCAATGTGTTTCTTTGATTTTGTTATTAATTGGTTCATATAGTTGGCTGCTCCCATGTTAGGGGCATAGATATTTAAAATTGTTAGATCTTCTTGTTGGACAGACCCTTTGAGTATGATATAGTGTCCTTCCTCATCTCTTATTATAGTCTTTGGCTTAAAATCTAATTGATCTGATATAAGGATTGCCACCCCAGCTTTCTTCTGATGTCCATTAGCATAGTAAATTGTTTTCTACCCCCTCACTTTCAATCTGGAGGTGACTTCGGGTCTAAAATGAGTTTCTTGTAGGCAGCATATTGATGGGTTTGCTTTTTTATCCATTCTGAAGCCCCATGTCTTTTGATTGGGGCATTTAGCCCATTTATATTCAGGGTAACTATTGAGAGATATGAATTTAGTGCCATTGTATTGCCTGTAAGATGATTGTTACTGTATATTGTCTCTGTTCTTTTCTGATAATACTTTTAGGGTCTCTCTTTGCTTAGAGGACCCCTTTCAATATTTCCTGTAGAGCTGGTTTGGTGTTTACAAATTCTTTTCAGTTTTTGTTTGTCCTGGAAGCTTTTTATCTCTCCTTCTATTTTCAATGATAACCTAGCTGGATAAAGTATTCTTGGCTGCATGTTTTTCTCGTTTAGTGCTCTGAATATATCATGCCAGTTCTTTCTGGCCTGCCAGGTGTCTGTGGATAAGTCTGCTGCCAATCTAGTATTTTTACCATTGTATGTTACAGACTTCTTGTCCCGTGCTGCTTTCAGGATTTTCTCTTTGTCGCTAAGACTTGTACATTTTACTATTAGATGGTGGGGTGTGGACCGATTCCTATTGATATTGAGGGGTATCTCTGCACCTCCTGGATTTTGATGCTTGTTCCCCTTGCTATATTAGGGAAATTCTCTACAATAATCCTCTCCAGTATACCTTCTGCTCCTCTTTCTCCTTCTTCTTCTTCTGGAATCCCAATTATTCTAATGTTGTTTCGTCTTATGTTATCATTTATCTCTCGAATTCTCCCCTCGTGGTCCAGTAGTTGTTTGTCTCTCTTTTGCTCAGCTTCTTTATTCTCTGTCATTTGGTCTTCTATATCACTAATTCTTTCTTCTGCCTCATTTATCCTAGCAGTAAGAGCCTCCATTTTTGATTGCACCTCATTAATAGCTTTTTTATTTCAACTTAATTAGATTTTAGTTCTTTTATTTCTCCAGAAAGGGCTTTTATTTCTCCCGACAGGGTTTTTCTACTATCTCCATGCCTTTTTTGAGCCCTGCCAGAACCTTGAGAAACGTTGTCCTGAATTCCAGATCTGACATATTACCAATGTCTGTATTGATTAGGTCCCTAGCCTTCGGTCCTGCCTCCTGTTCTTTTTTTTGTAGTGAGTTTTTCTGCCTTGCCATTTTGTCCAGATAAAAATCCGCTGTTCTCCTTGTTAAGTGAACTTGGTTTTGGCTGGATTTCTTGTTGATCTTCTGGGGGAGGGGCCTGTTGTAGTGATTCTCAAGTGTCTCTGCCTCAGGCAGAATTGCACCGCCCTTACCAGGGGCCGGGCTAAGTAATCCTCGCAGGTTCGCTTTTGGGAGCTTTTGTTCCCTGAACGCTTTCTGTAGAGTTCTGGAGGATAGGAATGAAAATGGCGGCCTCCCAATTTCTGGCTGGGAGGAGCCGAGAGCTAGGGGCCCCAGTCTTCAGTGGGCCTTCAGAGAAAAGCATTTAATCACTCCCATTTCCCCAGCCTCCAGCTGTGCTTGGAGAAAATCGTGCTAATCAGTCCTGTCTCACTGGTTTCTGGGAGTACTCCGAGCTCACCCAGCCTGTGACCCAGCGTCTCTGTCTCTGGCAGAGTCCCACCTGGAGTCTCCGAACCCTGTAGATCCCTGAGCTCTCCCAGGGCGGAGTCTCCCCGGATCTTGTGGGGACCCCTCGCACAGAGCACCGGCCCGTGTCCCAGACCACGGCTCCAGGAAACCCTGAGTTGAGAGCTCACTCCTCGGCTCTGTGTCTGCAGCCGGCTTCCCAGCTCTAACACCTGTGAGCTCTGGGACACCCCCGATCCTTCTGTGACCCCGTGCGACCTGAGTCCACGCTGTCCCCGTGAGGTCTTCACCCCATTTAGCCTCTGGAGCGATGTCCCTCCGTGGAGCAGACTTTTAAAAGTCCTGGTTTTGTGCTCCGTTGTTCCGCCGCTTGCTGGGAGCCGGCCCCTCCCCTGGGGTCTATCTTCCTGTCGCGTTGGATTCACTTCTCTGCTGTCCTACCTTTTAGAAAGTGGTCAATTTTCTGTTTCTAGAATTGTTGTTCTTCTTCTCTTCGATCTCCTGTTGGATTCGTAGGTGTTCGGAATGGTTTCATAGGCTATCTAGCTGATTTCCTGCTGCCTGATGTCGTCTCAGCCTGCTACTTCTCCACCATCTTGACTCCTCCTTCTAAGAGATTACTTCTTATATTTTCTTTTAGGAGTTTTATATTTTCAGGTCTTACATTTAGGTCCTTAATCCAGTTTGAGTTTATTTTTGTGCATGGTGTAAAAAAGTGGTCCAGTTTCATTCTTCTGCATGTTGCTGTCCAATTTTCCCAGCACTATTTATTGAAAAGACTGTCTTTTTCCCATTGCATATTTTTGCCTCCTTTGTTGTCTAGGCAAGCAATTTAAGAATTAAGCACTCACATACTGGATTTTCACACTGACAGGTTACTGCAGCTTAACACGCCCCCCACAACCCGCCAAGCAAGGAGCATTTTTTAGCTGATAAAAGGCTGTTATAGAACTGGAGCAGTACTCATGAGACCTTGATCAAATAGTGCATGAGAAAACTCACTCTTTCAGTGGTGGTTTAGAGGGGGAAACATAGAATAAGACCCTCAAATGTAATGAGATTTATGTTTGAAATTATTCCGAGGTGTGCATTTTCAGGTATACTGGTGCTATTTGATCTTCATAGAAGTCGTCAGGGGATGTATTTCAAAAATTTGTGTCATGAATGTCATATGGTTAACAATGATTGAAATAAAGCCATTGATTACATATAGTATTCTAAATTCAGAAAGATAAAAATATGAAAAAAATAGGCCTTAGAGATGATAAAATATAAAGGTGCTTTGAAGATGATTGGAAGTACAATAGGTGTTCAGCTGGACTTCCTGAAAGATTCACTGAAGGCTGATTCACTGAGAAAGTTACTACCTCTAATATCAGAGTGTTAAGTTACTACTACCACCACAAGTGCCTTTCAGGCTAAAAAAACTAGAAAATGGACACTGAAATTATGCCTAAGGAAGCTTCCCATTTCCAAACTCATTTTTGCCAAGAAATAACAATTAAGAGCCATAGTAAGATGACCTCTGCCTCATGTTTATTTTCCCAGCATCACAAGAGTTCTTATAATTGGTGGAAACTAATTTGTGTCAAGAATCGTAGCTTAAGGAGTTTGGTGAATTTAGGTCATGGTTTTCGAACTTCTCCATTTAGCAGAAATATAGAATGGGGATGGGGATGGATAAATCCTCAATATGAAGTATTTTAAGTGAAAAGTAGAAGTTTCAGGACGTGCTGAATAAGTGAGCATTAGTTTGTAGGTTGTTGTCATTTTCAGCTTTCATATGCATGTATGGGGCATCAAGAGTACCTCAGTAGATCTTAGTAAGTGCTATAGCCTAAATAAATGAGTGAAGCAGGGGAAGGAGTAGATTATAGGGAAGAGATTGTCTTATGGGTGATATTATCTATCTTAAGAAAATTGAAACACACCAAGATTTTGTGAGCAATGGGTTCTTTTCACAGATGCAGAAGTGACCAATTTCATATTTCTCACTATGAAATATCTTAAAGACAAGTTAGATGCCTATCACAGGAAAACAAATGCCAACTAGAATTGAAATAGAAAGTAAAAGAAGGCAGGCATTGAATTCCAGGAAGTAGTGCTGGCCTTTCATGTTGTAGAGAGGATCAATTTCAAAAGTAGTTTTAAATTATAGAAACTCATTTGAACCTCATTTGCTATAGGAGAAGAGCAGAGGGAAATGAAAGACTAGAAGAAGCTCACACATCCATGGAAAAAGATGGAACAGAATGAAAAGCTCCTCAAAATTGGATACATTACCAGGTAAAGAAACCACGTGTATTGAAAAGCACATGGGGGAGGTATTAGACCTCAGTAGGCTCCAAGAGCACGCATTTCATAAGCATTAACAGCAGCTTCAGTTTGGCAGCCTCCTGGGGGTGATACCCGGCTTGAAGAATAAGAGGGATGAGGGACAAACCCTTCCCAGAAGGCCTAAGCAATTCCAAAACAAGCAATAATGACAGCAACCACTGTGGCATAGACTCTCTGTACCCAATGTGACAATGCTGGCTTTAATAATGTTAGATATTAAAACAGGTACCTAAAATAAGACTAAGCAAGTCAGAATGTCATTACTCTAAACTTCTAAACTTTTTCAGAAGGCAAGCAAGTCACAGATGATACTATCAGAAAGTATACACAGGGAGATCCCTCCTTAGACATGGTGAACACACATTAATAATTTCAATAGAAAAATTTTTTTAATCCAATTTAAGTTTATAGTTCAAAGACTCCAGATATTTGGAAGACTGCCTGTCAACCTGACAGAATAAACTAATAATCTTTTCTAACAAGAACAGTAGATATAAATAAGTAGATGTTATTTTTAAAATTTTTAAAATAGACTATTTTTTATAGCAGTTTCTGGTTTAGCCCAAAACTGATTAAAAGAAACAGATTCCCTCTATATCCTATGCCTCCATTCCATGTACAGTCTCTCCTTGTTATTAACATTTATAACCAAAGTGGTACATTTGTTACATTTGATTAATCTTCTTTGACATATCGTCATCACCAGAAGTCCATAGTTTACATTATGGTTCATGCTTGGCTTTGTAACTTCTATAGGTTTGAACAAATGTATAATGACATGTGTCTGTCATTATAGTACCATATAGAGTAGTTTTATTGCCCTAAAAATCTTCTGTGCTCTACACATTCATCCCTTCCTCCCTGTAAGCTGCTGGAACACGCTGCCCCTCCCACCCACTACCAAGCTCCTGGAAAGCACCAATGATCTTTTCATTGTCTCTACATTCATGCCTTTTCCAGAAGGTCATATAGTTGTAATCATAAAGTATGTACCCTTTTAGATTGACTTATTTCAAATAGTAATATGTTATTTAAAATTCCTCACATCTTTTTATGGCTTGATAGCTCCTTTTTAAAGTGCTGAATGATATTCTGTTGTTTGGATGTAGATAATTTATCCATTTACCTATGGAAGGACATCTTAGTTCCTTCCAAGTTTTGTCAAATACAAATAAAGCTGTAAACCCCTGTGTGCAGGTTTTTGGCTGGACACAAATTTTCAGCTTCCTTGGGTAAATACCAAAGAGCATGATTGCTGGATCATATGGTAAGAGTATGTTTACTTTTGTAAAAAGCTGGTAAACTGGGGCGCCTGAGTGGCTCAGTGGGTTAAGTCTCTGCCTTCGGCTCAGGTCATGATCTCAGGGTCTTGGGATGGAGCCCTGCATCGGGCTCTTTGCTCTGCGGGGAGCCTGCTTCCCCCTCTCCCTCTCTGCCTGCCGCTCTGCCTACTTGTGATCTCTGTCTGTCAAATAAATGAGTAAGATCTTTAAAAAAAACAACTGATAAACTATCTTACAAAGTGGCTGTGCCATTTTGCAATCCCACCAGCTGTGAATGAGAGTTTCTGTTGCTCCACATCCTTGCCAGCATTTGTTTCGCATCCCTTTCTATGCATATTTTCCATCTACGTATCTTCTTTGGTGAGGTGTCTGGTCATGTTTTTTGCCCATTTTTTAAATTAGATTGTTCATTTTCTTATGGTTGAGTTTTGGGATTCATCTGTATATTCCAGATAACAGTTCTTTCTCATATATGTTTTTGGCCAATGTTCCAGGCTGTGGCTTGTCTTCTCATTCTCTTGATGGTGTCTTTCACAGGGTAGACATTTTTAATTTTAACAATGTCCAACTTATCAATTGTATCCTTCATGGATCATGGATTGATGGATCATTTTTAAAGTTCTTGTTTCTTAGAAGATTTTTTTTGTTATCTTTGGTTTCCAGCAGTTTTAATATGAAATGCCTCAGTGTAGATTTTTTTATATTTACCTTGCTAATTTTAAAATTATTATCTTTCCTTCCCAGTCATATTCAGGAGGGCTTTTTGTTTACTCTTCACTGTGAGTACCTGGTGGGATTCCCCGTGGTAAGGCCCCCAGGAGTTTGTCACTATTATGCTAATCTACACTCTTCAGTCTCTAGCAATTTGTTAGAATTGCCATCTAAGTGTTCCTAACTTTGGTGATTCTGTTCCTGGTAAGCCTATCTTGTCTGTGAATCTTAATATTCACCTGTCCCTCCAGATATAACATTTGCAAGTTTCCTTGCGGCCCTCAGTCCTCTAATTGGTCCTAGTAAAGTCATTGATTTTCAATTTATCCAGCCTTTTCTTGTTGAATGGGCAGTTGTGATGACTTTCAAAGTCTTTACATGTTGGAGCTGAAACTGGAGTCCCTCTGATAGGCTTTTATAGTTAACATGGACATAATATAAGTGGAAATGGAACAGGGAACAGATTTTCAATCTTTGTGTTAGTGGCTTCAGAGTTATTTTGACTTAGGTATTGTTTGGAAATATTTTAGTACATTTTGGGGGCAAAATCAATATTGCCTAACAATAGAAGTTTGCATGGGCAGTAGCCTCATGAAGTTTTGTAAAAGCAGGATTGTTCAGAGAAACTTCTGATTTCCTCATGAAAAATGAGATAACCAGACCTTGCATGACCGTCATCTTAATTGTTGAGCTCAAATGGCTTAGAGATAAAAAATTGGGGAAATGTTAGGAGGAAATATTTGTTCCCCCTCATTTCTGTTCCTTTCCAGGCAGCCTCATTAGATTTACACTCTGGATTTATCTCTGCTTTCTCACTCTTCTCAAGGGCTGAAACAATGGCTTACCCATAAAGAGTTTGGGAGAGAAACCAGGCATACATAGCTCAGACCTTTTATTCTTCTTAGAAACAAAGTTTTTGTTTTTGTTTGTTTGTTTGTTTTGGTTAAATATTTTTACTTTTATTTATTTGAGAGAGAATGAGAGCTACAGAGATCACAGAGGGAGAACCAAATTCCCTGCTGAGTGGAGAGCCTGATGTAGTGCTCAATCCCAGGATCCTGAGATCGTGACCTGAGCTGAAGATAGACCCTTAACCAACTGAGCCACCCAGACACCCCAGAAGCCGGTTATCTGTATAATGTATCCGTTCTGTTCTGCCCTACTTCCCAAGTTACTTAAAGGGTCAAGCCTTAACTTGAGTAGTCTACTGTGATCCCATGTAACTCTGTATCTATGGCAAATCTGCCCATTTCTGGTTGTGTAATTGAAAACTTGGTATCACTCCACACCTAAGCCACCATATCCATTGTAGGCTGTATCAGTAATAAAAGGAATATTTTGATTTTCATATTACTGACTATTATTTTTGATAAACTTTATTTTCACATTGTTTTAGATTCATGGAAGAGTTTCACAGGTACTATAGAAAGTTCCTGCATATAACTGACACAATTTCCCCTACATTAACATCTTCCATGACTTTGGTAGTTTTGTCACAGTCAAGAAACATACATTGGTACATACATGGTAACTACATTCCAGAATTTACTCAGATTTCACTAGTTTTTCTCTAGTGCTCATTTATTATTCCAGGATTGATTTAACCATCAGTTGGTCTAGAACCATTTCTCAGACAGTCCTTGTTTTTTATGGCCTTTACAGTTTTGAGATGGTCAGGTATTGCAGAATGGTCAATTTGAGTGTGTCTAATGTTTCTGTCATAATTAGAAGGGAATTATAGATTTGAGGAAGAATGCCATAGAGGGAAATTTCTTTCTCATCCCATAATAATCAGGGCTGCTATCAACATGACTTAACACTGATGATACAAATCTCGGTCACCTGACCAAGGTAGTGTTTTCCAGGTTTAGCCACTGTAAAGTTACTTTTCATGCTCCAACTCCTCCAACCCCTGGCTTCCCTACTGTAATCACTGGAAACAAGCCACTAATCACAGTTCATATTAAGGGGGGGGTACCTAAATGTTTTTGGTCCAATTTTCAATTAGTTTATAAATCAGACAGAGCAGAGAATGGATATTTATCAGGCCACATGAAGTCCCAACATGAATAACTATCCACCTGCAGGTGTAGTCAAGGGAACAGATCCATTAAGTGGATGGAGGAGCATCATGGTGAGAAGAAAGGAGTGGGTTTCCTCAGTGGAGGCATCTCTGTGGTTAGTAACTGGCCAGAGAGTGGCAAGTAATACAAAACAGGGTCTGGAGGCTAGAACCAGGGGAGAGGCAATATGCTCGCCCTGGAGGATTTTAGTAGACTAAGCATTAGATAAAGAACACAACATTTACCTAAACGTGCACTAGACAATCAGTGCCTCAGTGAGTTCTGCAATCGAAAAAAAAAATAAATTTTCCTGTTTTGATTTATATGAAAACCCAATGTTCTTTTGCTTGTTTCACCACATGCACATGTGACTGATGGACAGGGAAAACCAAATGAATTAATATTTAAGGACAACCTCAGCCCCTGGGTCATGTTTGCTAAAGAAAGACAAGTGGGTGGGTGAAAAGACAAAATAAAAACCTTCAACTGTCAACAGCGTTATCTCAGTTTAGATCAAATACCAAGGAAACTAATTTAATTTTATGCTGTTTCCATTCTAAAGTTCTTTCACTCAGTAGGTTATTGCTACTATAAAATTGACATTATTTATAGCCTCTTCAATCAATAAAGAAAATGGAGGTTTAAAGGTGGGTCACGGGCTTGTTTGTTGTAGAATTCTTACCTTATTCTTTTACAACTAAAATGACCTTAATTTTTAAACTTTTTTTCAAGTATTATATATTAGTTTTCTTTAAAAATTTTTATTTATCAAAATGTACATCTGAAAGGGACACCTTCCTAGACAAGAGGGAAAAATCATTCATGCATTTCAAGATAACAAATGAATAGTTTGAGGTGCTAAACTTTGAAACATTAAATTCTCCAGACCAGGTAATATTTTCCTAGATTTTTCAACTTTATTTCTAATGCTGCTGAAGAAAATAATTATATGTACCTACATGAATTTTCTTACAATGATTTTACCGTTTTTTGATTATTTAAGTAATTCATGTCCATTGTGCAAAAATTGAAAAATGCAGAATATTAGAATAAAGTCTATCCTAAAACCATTTTCAACACATATTTATGAAGCATCTATTGTTGGCACTCTTTTCAGTGCTGGAGTTACAGCAATTAACAAACCAGGGAAATGCATACCCCCATGTAGTTTTCAATCTAGTGCGAAGACATAGATTTTTTAAAAAAAGAGTAATATGCATGTTTTAAAGGTTGTAATAAGTGCCATGGGAAAAAAAGAAGGAAATTGCATGGGGGAAAGTATAACATATTTACATAGGGTTTTAATATTTGTGTAAATATCAGTTTTTAGGTAAGGTTTCCCCTAAAACCTTACCTAAAACCTAAAACCTTCCCCTTTTTAGGGGAAACCTTACCTAAAAACTGATATTTAAGCAAATTGAAAAAGTTGAGGGAGTGAGCCAAGTGTAAGCCTGGAACAAGAGCATTCTGAGCGGAGTAAACAGCAAGTACAAAGGCCCTGTGATGAGGCTTTTACTTTGAGTGAGATGAGAAGCATTAGAGGGTTTTAACAGAGGAGAGATTTGATGAGTTAACTTTTTAAAGGGTCACTTTTTCTGTTCAGTGAGACCAGACTTAGGATACAGATGAAGACAAGGGAGACCAATTTTATGGCTCTTGACTAGGGTTGTAGCTTGGAGGTGGTAAGAAGTACTTGGCTTTTAAAGATTTGGTGGAACCAAAAAGGTATTGGAGGATCGGATATGGAGCATGAGATTTAGAGTCAGTAATGCCTCAGGGTTTGGTATAAACAACCAGAAAAAAATGGTGTTGTAATTTAGGAAGACAAGAAAGATTGCAGGAGAAGTGGATTTAGGGTAAAGATCAAGTTCAATTTATCAACATATATTCTTATTTTATTTAAATTCAGTTAATTAACATACAGTGTATTATTAGTTTCAGAGTTAGAGTTCAGTGATTCATCAGTTGTATATAACACCCAGTGCTCATTACATCACATACCTTCCTTAATGCTTAATGCTTATTTTGCTTAGCATAATTCCCACTTGTTCCATTCCTGTCATTGCAGATGGCAAGATTTCACTATTTTTGATGGCAGAGTAATATTCCCATTACATATGTTTCTGTGTGGGTGTATGTGTATATATAAATATATACTATATCATCTTTATCTATTCATCTGCTGTTGGATATCTGGACTTTCCATAGTTTGGCTATTGTGGCTATTGGAGTGCAGATACCCCCTTCTGATCACTACATTTGTATCTCTGGGGTAAATACCTAGTACTGTAATTGCTGGACCATAGGGTAGCCCATTTTTAACTTTCTGAGAAACCTTCATACTGTTTTCCAGAGTGGCAGTGGAACCATTTTGTGTTCCCACCAGCCGTATCCCTTTCTCTACATCCTCACCAACATTTGTTGTTTCCTGACTTGTTAATTTTAGCTATTCTAAGTGGTGTGAAATGGTATCTCATTGTGGTTTTGATTTTTATTTCCCTGATGCTGACTGATGTGGATTATTTTTTTCACATGTCTGTCATTTGGATGTCTTCTTTGGAGAACTGTCTGTTCATATATTCTGCCCATTTCTTGACTGGATTATTTGTTATTTGGGTATTGAGTTTCATAAGTTCTTTATAGATCTTGGATACTAGCCCTTTATCTGATAAAACATTTACAAATATCTTCTTCCATTCTGTAGGTTATCTTTTGTTTTTGTTTTATTTTTTTTACTATTTCCTTTGCTGTGCAAAAGCTATTTATTTGGATGAAGTCCCAATTTTTGTCTTTGTTTCCCTAGGGTTAGAAGACTTGTCTAGCAAGAAGTTGCTGTGGCCGAGGTTGAAGCAGTTCCTGCCTGTGTTCTCCTCTAGGATTTTGATGGAATCCTTTCATCCATTTAGAGTTTATTTTTGTGTATGGCCTAAGAAAATGGTCCAGTTTCATCCTTCTGCACATGGCTGTCCAATTTTCCCAACACCATTTGTTGAAGAGACTTTTTTCCATTGGATATTTTTTCCTGCTCTGTAGAAGGTTAGTTAGTCATAGAGTTGAGACTGCATTTCTGGGCTCTCTATTCTGTTCCATTGATCTGTGTGTCTGTTTTTGTGTCAGTACCACACTATCTTGATTATTATAGCCTTGTAAAGAGCTTGAAGTCTGGCATTGTGATGCTACCAGCTTTAGTTTTCTTTTTCAACATTCCTTTGGTTATTTGGGATCTTTTCTGGTTCCATTCAAATTTTAGGATTGTTTGTTCCAACTCTGTGAAAAATATTGATGGTATTATGATAGGGATTTCACTGAATATGCAGATTGTTCTGGAGAGAATAGACATTTTCACAATATTATTCTTTCAATCCATGAGTATGGGATTTTTTCCTACTTCTTTGTCTCTTCCTCAATTCCTTCCATGAATGTTCTGTAGTTTTCAGAGTACAGATCCTTTACCTCTTTGGTTAACTTTATCCCTAGGTATCTGAGAGTTTTTGGTACAATTGTAAATGGGATTGATTCCTTAATTTATATTTCTTCTGTCTCATTGTTAGTATATAGAAATGCAACTGATTTCTGTGTATTGATTTTATATCCTGACATGTTGCAGAATTGCTGTATGAGTTGTAGCAATTTTTGGATGGAGTGTTTGGGTTTTCCACGTAAAGTATCATGTCATTTGCTAAGAGTGAGGGTTTGACTTCTTCTTTCCTGATTCAGATGCCTTTTATTTCTTTTTCTTGTCTGATTGCTGAGAGCAGGACTTCTAGTACTATGTTTCACAACAGTGGTGAGAGTGGACATCCCTGTTGTGTTCCTGACCTTACAGGAAAAGTTCTTAGTTTTTCTCCATTGAGAATGATATTTGCTGTGAGCTTTTCGTATATGGCTTTTATGATACTGAGGTATGTTCCTTCTATCTCTACACAGTGGAGAGTTTTAATCAAGAAAGGATGCTGTACTTTGCCGAATGTTTTTTCCTATATCTATTGAGAGGATCATTGGTTCTTGTCCTTTCTTTTATTAATGTAGTGTATCATACTTGATTGACGTTGAACTACACTTGCTGCCCAGAAATAAATCCCATTTGGTCGTGGTGAATAATCCTTTTAATATATTATTGGATCCTATTGATGGGCTATATTGATGAGAATTTTGGCATCCATGTTCATCAGGGGTATTGGAATATAATTCTTTTTGGTGGGGCCTTTGTCTGGTTTTGGGATCGAAACAATGCTGCCCTCATGAAAGAGTTTGAGAGTTTTCCTTCCATTTCTATTTTTTCCTTCCATTTCTATTCAGAAGAATATGCATTAATTCTTCTTTAAATGACTGGTAGAGTTCCTCTACCAAATGGGAAGCCTCATTCAGGAACCCCCATTATTTCTGTGACCCTGGGGATCCTGAGACCACACTGTCCCCCCTAGGTTTCTGCTTTGCTTCTCCACCTGAACTCCTTTCAGGCAGGGATGTCCTTCACTGGAGCAGACTTCTAAAACTTCCAGTTTTGCACTCTGCTGCTATATCACTTTCCAGAATCTGGCTTCCATGTGTTCCCTCCTCCAGTGTTTACCTTCTGATATATCACTTTGGATTCATTTCTCCACATTTCCTACCTTGCAAGAAGTGGTCACATTTCTATTTGTAGAATTGCAGCAACTTTGTTTTTAGATCTCTGGTTGAGTTCATGGGTGTTCAGAATGATTTGATAGCTATCTAGCTGTATTCCAGGAAACAGATTAAATTAGGGTCCCTGACTCTTCTGCCATCTTCCTCCTGTCTCCCTCAACATATATTCTTATAGAGTTTTCTTTCTTTCTATTTTTAGTTTTCATGAGTAATACCTTCTTTCACAAAGGAATTAACACTCTATTTCAAATAGATTAATTAACAAATAGATAAATTAATTCAAATAGATAAAATTAATTCAAATAGATAAATTAGGGGGAGGAGTCAAGATGGCGGAGAAGTAGCAGGCTGAGACGACATCAGGCAGCAGGAGATCAGCTAGATAGCCTATCAAACCATCCTGAACACCTAGGAATACAACAGGAAATCAAAGAGAAGAAAAACAACAATTCTAGAACAGAAAATCAACCACTTTCTAAAAGGTAGGACCAGCGGAGAAGTGAATCCAACGCGACGGGAAGATAGACCCTGGGGGGAGGGGCAGGCTCCCGGCAAGTGGCAGAACAAAGGAGCACAAATTCAGGACATTTAAAAGTCTGCCCCATGGAGGGACATCACTCCAGAGGCTAAACTGGGGTGAAGACCTCACGGGGACAGCGTGGACTCAGGTCCCGCGGGGTCACAAAAGGATCGGGGGTGTCTGAGTGTCACAGAGCTCACAGGTATTAGAGTGGGGAAGCCGGCTGCGGAGACAGAGCCGAGGAGTGAGCTCTCAACTCGGGGTTTCCTAGAGCCGTGGTCTGGGACACGGGCCGGTGCTCTGTGCGAGGGGTCCCCACAAGACCTGGGGAGACTCCAACCCGGGAGAGCTCAGGGATCTACGAGGTTCGGAGACTCCAGGTGGGACTCTGCCAGAGACAGAGATGCTTGGTCACAGGCTGGGTGAGCTCGGAGCGCAGCCAGAAGCCAGTGAGATGGGACCGATTATGTACGATTTTCTCCAGGCGCGGCCGGAGGCTGGGGAGATGGGAGTGATTAAATGCTTTTCTCTGAAGGTGCACTGAAGACTGGGGCCCCTAGCTCTCGGCTCCTCCGAGCCGGAAATTGGGAGGCCACCATTTTCATTCCCGTCCTCCGGAACAATATGGAAAGCGTTCAGGGAACAAAGGCTCCCGAAAGCGAACCTGAGAGGATTACTTAGCCCGGCCCTTGGTAAGGGCGGTGCAATTCCGCCTGGGGCAGAGACACTTGAGAATCACTACAACAGGCCCCTCCCCCAGAAGATCAACAAGAAATCCAGCCAAGACCAAGTTCACTTAACAAGGAGAACAGCGGATTCTTATCTGGACAAAATGACAAGGCAGAAAAACTCACCACAAAAAAAAGAGCAGGAGGCAGGACCGAAGGCTAGGGACCTAATCAAAACAGACATTGGTAATATGTCAGATCTGGAATTCAGGATGACGATTCTCAAGGTTCTAGCTGGGCTTAAAAAAGGCATGGAAGATATTAGAGAAACCCTGTCAGGAGAAATAAAAGCCCTTTCTGGAGAAATAAAAGAACTAAAATCTAATCAAGTTGAAATTAAAAAAGCTATTAATGAGGTGCAATAAAAAATGGAGGCTCTTACTGCTAGGATAAATGAGGCAGAAGAAAGAATTAGTGATATAGAAGACCAAATGACAGAGAATAAAGAAGCTGAGCAAAAGAGAGACAAACAACCACTGGACCATGAGGGGAGAATTCGAGAGATAAGTGATACCATAAGACGAAACAACATTAGAATAATTGGGATTCCAGAAGAAGAAGAAAGAGAAATAGGAGCAGAAGGTATACTGGAGAGGATTATTGTAGAGAATTTCCCTAATATAGCAAGGGGAACAAGCATCAAAATCCAGGAGGTGCAGAGATACCCCTCAATATCAATAGGAATCGGTCCACACCCCACCATCTAATAGTAAAATGTACAAGTCTTAGCGACAAAGAGAAAATCCTGAAAGCAGCA
>ML104418.1:0-34491 GCA_003697995.1 Taxidea taxus jeffersonii | reverse complement strand
GAAAGGGGAACCCTCCTACACTGTTGGTGGGAATGCAAGCTGGTGCAACCACTCTGGAAAACAGCATGGAGGTTCCTCAAAAAATTGAAAATAGAGCTACCTTATGACCCAGCCATTGCACTCCTGGGTATTTACCTTAAAGATACAAACGTAGTGATCCAAAGGGGCACGTGTACCTGAATGTTTATAGCAGCAATGTCCACAATAGCCAAGTTATGGAAAGAACCTAGATGTCCATCAACAGATGAATGGATAAAGAAGAGGTGGTACATACATGCAATGGAATACTATGCAGCCATCAAAAGAAATGAAATCTTACCATTTGTGACGACATGGATGGAAGTAGAGCGTATTATGCTTAGTGAAATAAGTCAACTGGAGAAAGACAACTATCACATGATCTCCCTGATATAAGGAAGTGGAGATGCAACGGGGGTGGGGGTTAAGGTGGTAGGAAAAGAAAAAATGAAACAAGTTGGGATCGGGAGGGAGACACACCAAAAGAGACTCTTAATGTCATAAAACAAACTGAGGGGGGTTGGGGGGGAGAGGGGTTGGGAGAGGGTGATGGGTGGTGGGGTTACATTATATGTTTAAATAAAAAAGCTTAAATAAAAAAATAGATAAATTAACACTCTATTTCAAAAACACTTGTTTTTTTAGCTCTGAGGTGGGGAGAAACTCACTATGACTGTAGATGGTAAACACAATGTAGACTTTCTTCTGCTGGAAGTTTGTAAGCCCATAAATGAGTAATAGAAATTCACTTTATTTTAAATAATATTTTATAAAGTCTCTTTAAAAAATTTTTTTTAATTTTAATTTTTTTCATTTTTCCAAAGTTCATTGTTTATGCACCACACCCTGTGCTTTATGCAGTACGTGCCCTCCACAATATCCACCACCAGGCTTACCCAACCCCCCATCACCCTCCCCTCCAAAACTATAAGGTCTCTTAATATGCATTTTATTTTTTCGTGTCTAAAAACTTCAATGAAATAAAAGAAAATAGATTACAGCCTATGGAAAATCTACCTACAGATACTGATGTAATTCATGTTTAATGCCAGTTCTCCTGACTCCTAGATTTTTTGCTTTTATAATAAATCATACTGCTCTTCCAGAATTATGCTTTATGGTTTATAATATTGCTTAGACAAACATTTCTAGTTTAGTTTTAGGTAGTGATTTTTTTGTTTTTGTTTTTGTTAAATAGTCTCCACTCCCAGCATGGAGCCCAATGCAGGGCTTGAACTCATGACTCTGAGATCATGGCTTGAGCCAAGGTCAAGAATTGGATGCTCAACTGACTAAGCCACCCAGGTTCCCCAGGTCATAACTTTTAATTTTAGAGCATTTATGCTTGATTTATTATTTTTTTTTTAGTCAACTGAAATGACCTTTTTCCCCCATTAATGTTATATGGTATATTTTCTTTGTTCTTATATTATTGAGAATATTTTTTAAGTATGAAAATAATGCAAAGCTAATTTGCTGGACATACTGTTTTTTAAATTTTTTTATACTGTTTTTTTAAAAGATTGTATTTATTTATTTGACAGAGACACAGCGAGAGAGGGATACAAGCAGGAGGAGTGGGAGAGGAAGAAACAGGCTTCCCACCGAGGAAGTAGTCCAGTGCGGGGCTTCATCCCAGGACCCTGGGGTCATGACCTGAGCCTAAGGCAAACACTTAACAACTGAGTGACCCACGCACCCCAGGTATACTTTAATCACTGTCTTACCACTTAAGAATTCTACAGATGTTAACTTCTTGGCAAATGATAATTTTGATACAAGTTGACTCTTTTGTTCCTGTGTGTGTGTGTGTGTGTGTGTGTGTGTGTGTGTTTGGCTTAAATATACAAAGCATTTTCTTTTATTCAGAGATTTAAAATAAATTTCCAGTATACTTCTAAATTTGGTCTTCTAAAATTAGATTTAATTGGAATTCAGTGATTCCTTTCAATCTGAATTTATTTATATATTTACTTTTTGATAATTTTTTTCCCTAAATAATCTGATGTATTACTTGGACCTGTGGTCTTGGATTGTCACAATTAAGCCTCATTGTGTTTTCCTCTCAGTTAGTTTTAGTATTTATGGGAGAACTCACAGGGGACCACTAGATTTTTAAAATTTTTGCAGTATCAGTTTTACTCTCTGTTACTCTACTGAAGTTTTAAATGCCACTATAGCATTTATAGTTTCTTTGCAGTATGTTTTTGGGGCAGACTTTTTTTGGCTCATGAGCTATTAGTTTGGACCTAGAAGATCTTGGACAAAGACTCTTGTGGACATTGCTTAAATTGGTAAATATTTACCCTCCTTTACTTTACCCATCTCCACATATAAAGATTTCAAGTCCCTAAGTCAAAAGAAAATAGAACAAACAAACAAACCCAAACTGTTATGTGATCAGTAGTGGTGAAGGCACATATCCACTAACAAGGTCCATTTACTTTGCTGATTTATACCTCCAAAAGACAACAGCAGAGGAATAAATGCAGGCCTGAATGGAGGAGCATATGGTTGGTGAGCCTTTCATAGCCCTGATCACTACTATTTCTCAAAGAGCTGCAGGGTGATTTTATAGTGCTTTCAAAATTAGCAGAATGAAGAACTCGGAAATGATCTCATTGTCTCTTGGTTTTCCCTGTGCAATGCCTTTTATTAAACAGAAATTTGTAAACATAGATATTTCCCTGAAAACAAGTGATTAAAAAATGATAGAAATATCTGCACAGAAAATGTCAAGAATAACCTCAGATTCAACTGTTTCATGAGCTGATGTCAGAAACAATACTTTATTTATATTTCTTATGTATTTCACACATCTTAGAAAGAGGTAATGATAGTATAATTCAGTCAAAGGAAGTATTTACATTATTTGTAACCCTGCATCTCACCTGTCTCCTATTGATCTAATGCTTTATTATTTTCATCTTTCCTCTTGGTTTTTTGGTCCTGTTTTAAGGAGGCCATGTATTTGATAATTGAATTGAAGATGTCAAATATTTTTCTAAAGTTTTCTATGTACATCTCTTCTTTTGGCTCTCTTTTCCCTGTCTGTAACATTAGGTACATTTTCGTTTAACTCATCCCAAATAATAAATCCATTGAGCCTGAGAATTTGCCAATGGAGGATGTTTCTGCAGAGAGTGCCAATGAATTGCCTCAGGTGCTTTTCTGTCTACTTGGCTGAATCAATTCCCTACTCATTACATAGCTGGAAGGCAGATAAATGGGTTAGTTCCTAGCTCAGTATCTGGTAATCTTTTATTTGTTTTAACTTTTCTGGTCTAAAATGAGATGATCTCCTCCCTCTATTATCTGAACAGATGGGATGCACAAAATACCACAATTCTAGTATTCACTACTACCAGATGGCTTCCATCTTTGTCCTTATGTACCACACTTTATTTATGGGGACTGCACCTTTCAGGCTGTTATGTACAACAACATGTATCATACATAATCTTACATACTGCCATTTTCCCAGGTATCACCATCCCTGGATATATGTGGATAGGTGTTCAGGTGAGAGAAGCCCAGGTCCTTGACTGTTTCCATGAACTAAAGGAACATGGGCTTTTTTCTACATGCTTGGGTGCCTTCTAAAACAGTATGGCCCTCTTTTTCTGTGTTGCTGATGCCACCACACACTGGAGCACTTATTTTTGCACACACTTTTTACAGAGCCACTGCTTGAAAAATGTTAAAAGAGCCTGGTAAGTGTGGTAACTTTGGTGATTGTTTCAGTGACATTTTGCAGAAGCCAAATTGGTAGGAAGACCACAGTGGGCCATCTGACTCTCTTGTCCTTAAAAAAACTCCCTTCTAAACCAAATACCTATGTAGTATATACTCCTTAAGAATATAACATTTATGTATAACTTCCCCAATCTGTGTTTCCAATGGAGACAGTCAGGGCTTTAGATATTTTTTATCCTTCATTTCTCTCCCTAAAACTTACCAATAGAAGAATGCTATGAAAGAAATCATATAGCATTCATCTTTCTCTGACTTGTTTCACTTAGCAGAATGCCCTCAGGTTCCATTTGTGTTATCACAAATACCAGGATGCTCTTATTTTTTATGGCTGTATAATATTCTACTATCAATAGTAGTATCAACATCACATTTTCTTTATTTATCTGTTGATGAACACTTAGGTTGTTTCCATGTCTTGGCTATTGTAGAATAATGTTGCTTTGAATATGAGGGTGCAGATATCTCTTCAATATAGTGACTTCATTTCCTTCAATTATATACCCAGAAGTGGGACTGCTGGATCACACAGTCATTTTATTTTTAATTTGTTGAGGACCCTCCATACTGTTTCACAGTGGCTGTAATAGTTTACATTCCCACCAACAGAGTACAAAGGTTCTCTTTTTTTTCCACATCTGTACCAACCCTTGTTATTTCTTGTCTTTTGATTCTAGTCATTCTGATAGGTATAAAGTAGAATCTCATTGTGGTTTTGATTTGCATTTTCCTGATGATTTAGTTATGTTGCGTACATTTTCATGGCCATTTTGAGTATTTTCTTTGGAAAAATGTCTGTTCAGGTCTTTTGCCCATTTTAAAAAAAATTTATTTATTTGACAGATCACAAGTAGGCAGAGAGGTAGGTAGGGAGAGAGAGGAGGAAGCAAGCCCTCCATGAAGCAGAGAGCCTGATGTGGGGTTCGATCCCAGGACCCTGGGATCATGACCTGAGCTGAAGGCAGAGGCTTTAACCCACTTTAAAAATGGGTTAAAGTGAGCCACCCAGGTGCCCCTGCCCATTTAAAAAATTGAATTCATACACTTCTTTTCTTCCTTGCTTTCTCCCCCTTCCTCTTCTCTCTTTCTTTTCTTCCTGCCAAGTTTGCAGTTATTAAATTCTAATTAGATTTGAGTGATGTTATGAGGTTTCATCCTTTCAGGTATCTTCCTAGTTATACAAAACAAGACTCCTCAGTGGTTACCTTCATAGTTTTCATAAAGGAATTAGAATATACAACAAGCAAGTTTTCATTGTCCCCTTTAAGGTTCATATCCAGCTTTACTGGCTAACTTTCACTTCTCCCCAAGGAGAAGTGAAAAGTTCTTTATTTTTATTTATTTATTTGACAGAGAGAGATCACAAGTAGGCAGAGAGGCAGGCAGAGCGAGAGAGGGGTAAGCAGGCTCTTCACTGAGCAGCGAGCCCGATGTGGGGCTCGATCCCAGGACCCTGGGATCATGACCTGGGCTGAAGGCAGAGGCTTTAACCCACTGAGCCACCCAGGCGCCCCTTCTTTATTTTTGGATGTCTTCTTCAGGTCAGAACTATTTTGTTTAAATACAGCAGAATCCCACATCTTATGATTTCATTTGCCTCTGGCAGAAATCAGGTACCATTTTACTAAAATTTCTTTCCAGAAACACTTCTGCTTTGGGTGGGAACATTGACTTTTCTATAGTGGAAAGTGACTTTTCTATATTCTCAAAATTTTCTACTGGATTTTCTCACAACAGTTAGTTTATAGTTTTCTACCCTATGTTGAGACTCCTTAGTTTGGATGAATTCATTATTCCTTTGTATTCCTAGTTTATTTAAGCTAATGATTCTCAAAGTGTGGTCCTGGACCAGTAGAATCAGTATCACCTCTGAATTAATAATACAAGAAAACTCTTAGGCCCTACCCCAAACTTACCGAAGAAACTCTTGGCGGTGGTGTCAAGCAGTTTGTGTTTTAACAAGTGCTTCAGGTGATTCTGGTGTGCATGGAAGTTTGCAAATGCCCACTCTTTCAGGGTATTTCAGTCTTGTTGGAAGGTAGGAAAAGAAAGAACACTGGTTGGAAAGAAAAACATTAAAAAAAAAATGGCCTTAGGGTTTTGATATGCTAGTCTTGTTTAAGAACCATCACTCCAAACTGTTTCCCTTTTTTCAGCTTTAAAACTCTATCCCATATTACCAGCTGGCCTTGTTATTAGTAACCGTCCGTCAGGTTACTGTGTCATTAGCATTTCCAATATGTATTTTTACTTTGGATAGGCTATCATCTACCAGGGGATACAAAGTATCATAAAACAGGATGGATGAAATTTGGTGAGAGGAAGTATTTGTGCTCATAGTTTTCTTCCTTTGTAAAATTTGGGAACATAGGCCACCAGAGGCATCAAACTAATTTATATCTGGTTGACCTTTGCATTTTGTAGCCTAATGTCACAGAATTAGTGAGAAATAGCTTTACCTGCTACTTGGCCATTCTTTTATTCTTGCAGTATTTATGTTTGTTTTTGCAATGAAGAAACGAGAAATTGTCTTTATTCTCTTAATCTTCCCAAAGACCTTTAATGATCAAGGTAAGTCTTTCAAACTAAAGTCTTACAAGCATTCTTAATTAGAAATTCAATTCTGTTAGCATGAATCTTTTTTTTTTTTTATTGACTGATGGAGAACAACCTGTTCAGCTAGCTGATTTTTTTAAAATTTAATTTAATCTTTTTATTTGTCAGAGAGAGAGAACGAGAGCGAGAGCGAGCACAGGCAGACAGAGAGGCAGGCAGAGGCAGAGGGAGAAGCAGGCTCCCTGCCGAGCAAGGAGCCTGATGTGGGACTCCATCCCAGGACGCTGGGATCATGACCTGAGCCGAAGGCAGCTGCTTAACCAACTGAGCCACCCAGGTGTCCCCAGGTAGTTGATTTTATGTTGATTACACAAAGTATACAATTGTTACCCAGCAACACACACACAAAGCCAAAAAAAACTGGACCAGTCGATAAAAAAAGACAGCCATCAGCCCAGGCTGAGTGCTCTGCATGCAGTCTTTACGTGTCTTTTTCACCTTCCATTTTCTTTTCCTTATTGAATTTCTACCACCTGCAACATAATGTTGTAGAACAAGAAAATAGAAGCACTTGCTCCTGAACGTACTGCCTTTTAGAAAAAAGATTTATTTTTATATATAGAATGCATAAGAGAGTGTGTGAACAGGGGGAGGGGCATAGAAAGAGGGAAAGGAGGAGATGATCTCACAACCCTGACTGAGCCAAAATCAAGAGTCTGAGGCTTAACTGACTGAGTCACCCAAGTGCCCTGAATATGCTGCTTTTATATGTAAAAACAGTATGTGGAAACATTTCAAAGTCATCAGTGCCTAAACACAGTATTCTATAAACTGATAGAAAGGCTTATAGAAAATGTCTTTTAAGTTTCCTGTATCTGGAGTTATCAGTGTGATTGTTGGGTAACTTAGGGCCTCTCTCATACAAAGAGTTTATTCTCAGATGGTTATTATTTTATTTTTTAAGTCATTCAGAGCTGAAAAAAAATTCCATTTGCTAAGGATGACCTTCTGTTTAAAGAGAAGTGATAACAGACTGAAATTTATGTCTAAATGAAGGAATAAAGAGAACCAGAAATGGTGAATAAGTAGGTAAATATAAAAGACATGTTAAATCTGAGTTTTGAAAATAATCTGTATTTGATAGGAATATGGATTACATGGTTGTATATATTTGATATATTTGCTAGACATCAGAAGAGTCATGTTAGAACAACCTTGCATATATAGAGATTATGTGTAAAACTTTCTTTGCCAGGAAGCTATTAACAGAGTATTCTGTAAGAGAGCAAACAACTGCATAAATATGCATTTCTTATAGCAGTACCTTGCAATATTGCTATAAAAACATCCCTCAAAATAAATAGCCCTAGCTGTATCCTACAAATTTCACGCCAAGTTTCACATATTTACATAGAATCCGTTGCAATTTTAATGTTTTTTCCAATTCATTTATTAATTTTTTATAAAATCTCTTGGCTTACATGCACAATATACATGTTGCCAGACCAACCAGAATGAACCTCGTCATTCTGAAAAATAGCTCAGGATGTGCTTGGATTTAACATGTTTGAAATTTTTGTTGGTATTCCACAATGACATGTTTTTCTTTTACTTTTATTTCTCTGAATGTGTGTTTAAATTCTGGTTCCCATATTATAGAAATGAGTGTCATCCAGAGAGCCAATTCAAAATGCAAACAAACACTAGACCCTAGCTCAGATAGATCTACCAAATAAGAATCTATGGGTATTTTCCAAATAATCACATTTTTAAAAATAAGTTCTTTTTGGTGATTCTAATTTACAATATGGTATGCAAAGCCCTTTTCTATACTAGAGGTTTTCTAGTCCTATATTAGAAATATAGGACTGGGAGCTTTAAAATACAGATTGGCATTTTTTTAAAATTAAGGATGTTTAATTTTAGAATGATTTATGTTGGGAAGTTGTAGAATCCATTCTCTTTTTAAAATTTATTATTTATTCATTTAAATTCACTTTAATTAATATATAGTGTATTATTCATTTCAGAGGTAGAATTTAGTAATTCATCAGCTGTATATAACACCCAGTGCTCATTCCGTCAAGTGCTTTCCTTAATGCCCAACACCCAGTTACCCCATCTCCCACCCACCTCCCCTCCAGAAACCCTGAGTTTGTTCCCTATAGTTAAGAATCTATGTTTTGCCTTCCTCTCTGTTTTCAACTTATCTGTCCTTCCCTTCCCATATGTTCCACTGTTTTGCTTACTAAAGTCCACATATGAATGAAATCATATGGTATTTGTCTTTTTCTGATTAACTTATTTCACTTAGCCTAATTCCCACTAGTCCATCCACATTATTGCAAATGGCAAAAGTTCATTCTTTTGATGGCTGAGTAATATTTCAGTGTGTGTGTATGTGTGTGTGTGTGTGTGTGTGTGTGTGTGTGTGTACCACATCTTCTTTATCCATTCATCTGTTAGTGGACACCTGAGATCTTTCCATAGTTTGGCTATTGTGGACATAGCTGCTATAAACATTGGGGTGCATGTGTCCCTTCAAATCAGTATGTTTGTATCCTTTGGATAATACCTAATAATGCAATTGCTGGGTCGTAGGATAGTTCTATTTTTAACACTTTGAGGAATCTCTTCACTGTTTTGCAGAGTGGCTGCAATAGTTTGCCTTCCCACCAGCAGTGTAAGGGTGTTTCCCTTTCTCTGCATCCTTATCAACATCTGTTTTTTCTGAGTTATTAAATTTAGTGATTCTGACCAGAGGGAGGTGGTATCTCATTGTAGTTTTGCCTTGTATTTCCCTGATGCCAAGTGATGTTGAACATTTTTTCATGTGTCTGTTGGCCATTTGTCAACACCATTCATCAGTTGTTTTGCATTGAGTATGGGCTGGTTTATCACGTAGTGACCATCTATTTGTATAATGTCATAGATCAAAGAATTTCATGTCCATCCATACTAGTTCACTTTTTTTTTTTCTGGTATTGATTGAATTCTGCCCCCTCCAATCATCCACACTCCTTCATTAAAGATAGAGCTTAAAATGTAAATTTCCCCATGAAAAGAAAAGTTTTGCTTTCCAAGAGAGGTATGGTAAATACATAAAGGAAAAAGGGAAGATTCACCAAAATGGACTAGGGTATGGTGGAAAGTGGGTGCCTACAGGGTAACTGGAGTGCTAAATACAGAATTTTTCCCATCATAGTTTTGCCATAGGCTGGTCTGTTCAGCCAGGCAGAAGAATTACTGAACTCAGTCTGTTGCTGCAGAGAAGGGAGAAGACACAGTGTCTACCTTCCAGGAGTTTATGATCTAGTATAAATGAAGGGCTTCTATGAGTATGGGATTTATATAGGTAATGTGGGCTCTATGATTGGCCATTTTTTCTTGAAGATCTGCAAAACCTGTCAATATAGTCCACGGAGCTTTGTCTAGAAAGATTTACTCTGTCTTTTGTAACTTGTCTGTCAGGAGCACCCCAAGTCTAAGATAGTAAAAGAAGATTAAAATACAACAAAATTCACTGGATAGTATGTAATTAACTGGAGATCTGAGGGAGGTTTGTTTTGTATTTAGTGTCTGATTAAGTACAGGTCTATCTATCTTACCAAGCAAAGTAGATGTCTCTTTGTTTCTAATTTCTAAAACCATGTAGGAGATAAAATAGTTTCTGAGTGTAGTTTGAGGGTTAAAAGTGGAATTAGAGACTGATCTGAGATTTCCTGATGACAAACTACTGCTGTAATTCTTAACATTGGTCTCCAAAGTGAGAGACTGGTAAAGTGTTAGAAGTTTTATTTACATTTATGTTTGTCCTCGAAAGAAAGCATGCTTTAGGGTAGTAGTGAATGTGTGATACAAATAATTTATAAATCGTTATACATTGGAGGGCGTGTTTAAAAAGTTTTTACTGATAGGAAAGATCAAAAAATTTAGTGATTTAAATTTATTTTGGAAATATGGTGAATTTTATTTTGGGAGGACTAATTTATATACTGCTGCCTTTCATGATTATGACCTAGAGTGAATGGAAGCAGTCTAAAAGTGTCATTTGTGACGTACTCACTTCTCACCTAGAACGTAAATGAGTTTTTTCCTGTGCTTTGCACCTGTAGCCATTGCACCTGTAGTCTTTGTGTCTCATCTGTGGTCTGAAGCTTCTGCTCATTAATCTTTCCTCATTAGGAAGAGTCTCAGAATGTCACAGGTGAAAGATATTTTAAAGATTTGTTTTCCCTCCTTATTGTAGAGATGAGGACACTGGAGCCAAAGACAGTGAAAAGAGATTTGTAAAGGCATTCAGTTAAGTCAATAAGATGGCTCCTTGATGCCATAAACAGTGCTGTTTTGGTTTTTCTAATAGCGCCTAATGTGTTTGCCAGGAAATAGTCATTATTAGCGCTAAATGGGCATGTGTTTCTATGTAACCTGATAAAATGAAATATTAGGTATGATCTCTGCTTAATATTTCTGACAATGGTAATTGCCATTTGGTTGGCAGGACTGGAAGGAATCTATAAATATTAAGCTATTTATTTATTTATTTATTTATTTATTTATTTATTTATTTATTTATTTATTCTTGCTTTGTTGAAGACTAGTTGACCATAGAGTTGAGGGTCTATTTCTGGGCTCTCTATTCAGTTCCATTGATCTATGTGTCTGTTTTTGTGCCACTACCATACTGTCTTGATGATGACAGCTTTGTAATAGAGCTGGAAGTCTGGAATTGTGATGCCACCAACTTTGGCTTTCTTTTTCAATATTCCTTTGGCTATTCGAGGTCTTTTCTGGTTCCATACAAATTTTAGGATTATTTGTTCCATTTCTTTGAAAAAATTGGATGGGATTTTGATAGGCATTGCATTACATGTGTAGATAGCTTTAGGTAGCATAGAGATTTTCACAATATTTATTCTTCCAATCCATGAGCATGGAACATTTTTCCATTTCTTTGTGTCTTCCTCAATTTCTTTCATGAGTACTTTATAGTTCTCTGAGTATAGATTCTTTGCCTCTTTGGTTAGGTTGATTCCTAGGTATCTTATGGTTTTGGGTGTAATTGTAAATGGGATTGACTCCTTAATTTCTCTTTCTTCTTTCTTGTTGTTGGTGTAAAGAAATGCAACTGATTTCTGTGCATTGATTTTATATCCTGACACTTTACCGAATTCCCATACAAGCTCTAGCAGTTATGGAGTGGAGCCTTTTGGGTATTCCACATATAGTATCATATCATCTGCAAAGAGCAATAGTTTGACTTCTTCTTTGCCGATTTGGATGCCTTTAATTTCTTTTTGTTGTCTGATTGCTGAGGCTAGGACTTCTAGTACTATGTTGAATAGTAGTGGTGAAAACGGACATCCCTGCTGTGTTCCTGACCTTAGTGGAAAAGCTCTTAGTTTTTCTCCATTGAGAATGTTGTTTGCGGTGGGTTTTTCATAGATGGCTTTGATGATATTGAGGTACGTGCCCTCTATCCCTACACTTTGAAGAGTTTTGATTAGGAAGGGATGTTGTACTTTGTCAAATGCTTTTTCAGCATCTATTGAGAGTACCATATGGTTCTTGTTCTTTCTTTTGTTAATGTATTGTATCACATTGATTGATTTGCGGATGTTGAACCAACCTTGCTGCCCTGGAATAAATCCCACTTCGTCGTGGTGAATAATCCTTTTAATGTACTGTTGGATCCAATTGGCTAGTATTTTGGTGAGAATTTTCCCATCTGTGTTCTTCAAGGATATTGGTCTGTAATTCTCTTTTTTGATGGGATCCTTGTCTGGTTTGGGGATCAAGGTGATGCTGGCCTCATAAAATGAGTTTGGAAGTTTTCCTTCCATTTCTATTTTTTGGAACAGTTTCAGGAGAATAGGAATTAATTCTTCTTTAAATGTTTGGTAGAATTCCCTTGGGAAGCCATCTGGCCCTGGGCTTTTGTTTGTTTGGAGATTTTTGATGACTGTTTCAATCTCCTTACTGGTTATGGGCCTATTCAAGTTTTCTATTTCTTCCTGGCATAGAGTTGCTCATAATATGTTCTTATGATTGTTTGTATTTCCTTGGTGTTGGTTGTGATTTCTCCTCTTTCATTCATGATTTTATTTATTTGGGTCCTTTCTCTTTTCTTTTGGATAAGTCTGGCCAGGGGTTTATCAATCTTATTAATTCTTTCAAAGAACTAGCTCCTAGTTTCGTTGATTTGTTCTATTTTTTTTTTTGGTTTCTATTTCATTGATTTCTGCTTTGATCTTTATTATTTCTCTTCTCCTGCTGGGTTTAGGCTTTCTGTGTTGTTCTTTCTCGAGCTCCTTTAGTTGTAGGGTTAGGTTGTGTATTTGAGACCTTTCCTGTTTCTTGAGATAGGCTTGTATCACTATATATTTTCCTCTCAGGACTGCCTTTGGTGTGTCCCACAGATTTTGGACCATTGTGTTTTCATTATCATTTGTTTCCATGGTTTTTTTCAATCCTTCTTTAATTTCCTGGTTGACCCATTGATTCTTTAGAAGGATGCTGTTGAATCTCCATGTATTTGGGCTCTTTCCAAATTTCCTCTTGTGATTGAGTTCTAGCTTCAGAGCATTGTGGTCTGAAAATATGCAGGGAATGATCCCAATCTTTTGATACCAGTTGAGACCAGATTTATGACCCAGGACGTGATCTATTCTGGAGAATGTTCCGTGGGCACTAAAGAATGTGTATTCTGTTGCTTTGGGATGTAATGTTCTGAATATATCTGTGGTGTCCATTGGGTCCAGTGTGTCATTTAAGACCTTTATTTCCTGTTGATCTTTTGCTTGGATGATCTGTCCATTTCAGTGAGGGGTGTGTTAAAGCCTCCTACTATTATTGTATTCTTGTCAATGTGTTTCTTTGATTTTGTTATTAATTGGTTCATATAGTTGGCTGCTCCCATGTTAGGGGCATAGATATTTAAAATTGTTAGATCTTCTTGTTGGACAGACCCTTTGAGTATGATATAGTGTCCTTCCTCATCTCTTATTATAGTCTTTGGCCTAAAGTCTAATTGATCTGATATAAGGATTGCCACCCCAGCTTTCTTCTGATGTCCATTAGCATGGTAAATTGTTTTCCACCCCCTCACTTTCAATCTGGAGGTGTCTTCAGGTCTAAGATGAGTTTCTTGTAGGCAGCATATTGATGGGTTTTGTTTTTTTATCCATTCTGAAACCCTGTGTCTTGATTGGGGCTTTTAGCCCATTTACGTTCAGGGGAACTATTGAGAGATATGAATTTAGTGCCATTGTATTGCCTGTAAGGTGATTGTTATGGTATATTGTCTCTGTTCCTTTCTGATAATACTTTTAGGGTCTCTCTTTGCTTAGAGGACCTCTTTCAATATTTCCTGTAGAGCTGGTTTGGTGTTTACATATTCTTTCAGTTTTTGTTTGTCCTGGAAGCTTTTTATCTCCCCTTCTATTTTCAATGATAACCTAGCAGGATATAGTATTCTTGGCTGCATGTTTTTCTTGTTTAGTGCTCTGAATATGTCATGCCAGTTCTTTCTGGCCTGCCAGGTCTCTGTGGATAAGTCTGCTGCCAATATAATATTTTTACCATTGTATGTTACAGACTTCTTGTCCCGTGCTGCTTTTAGGATTTTCTCTTTGTTGCTAAGACTTGTAAATTTTACTATTAGATGATGGGGTGTGGACCGATTCCTATTGATTTTGAGGGGAATTCTCTGCACCTCCTGTATTTTGATGCTTGTTCCCTTTGCTATATTAGGGAAATTCTCTATGATAATCCTCTCCAGTATACCTTCTTCTCCTCTTGCTCTTTCTTCTTCTTCTGAAATCCCAACTATTCTAATGTTGTTTCGTCTTATAGTATCACTTATCTCTCGAATTCTCCCCTCGTGGTCCAGTAGTTGTTTGTCTCTCTTTTGCTCAGCTTCTTTATTCTCTGTCATTTGGTCTTCTATATCACTAATTCTTTCTTCTGCCTCATTTATCCTAGTACAGTAAGAGCCTCCATTTTTGATTGCACCTCATTAATAGCTTTTTTTATTTCAACTTGATTAGATTTTAGTTCTTTTATATCTCCAGAAAGGGCTTTTATTTTTCCTGACAGGGTTTCCCTAATATCTTCCATGCCTTTTTCGAGCCCGGCTAGAACCTTGAGAATCATCGTCCTGAATTCCAGATCTGACATATTACCAATGTCTGTATTGATTAGGTCTCTAGCCTTCGGTACTACCTCCTGTTCTTTTTTTGTGGTGAGTTTTTCCACCTTGTCATTTTGTCCAGATAAGAATCCTCTGTTCTCCTTGTTAAGTGAACTTGGTCTTGTCTGGATTTCTTGTTGATCTTCTGGGGGAGGGGCCTGTTGTAGTGATTCTCAAGTGTCTCTGCCCCAGGTAGAATTGCACCGCCCTTACCAGGGGCCGGGCTAAGTAATCCTCTCAGGTTCGCTTTTGGGAGCTTTTGTTCCCTGAACACTTTCTGTAGAGTTCCAGAGGATGGGAATGAAAATGGGCACCTCCCAATTTCCGGCTCGGAGGAGCCGAGAGCTAGGGACCCCAGTCTTCAGTGCACCTTCAGAGAAAAGCATTTAATCACTCCCGTCTCCCCAGCCTCCGGCCGCGCTTGGAGAAAATTGTGGGTAATCGGTCCCGTCTCACTGGCTTCTGGCTGCGCTCCGAGCTCACCCAGCCTGTGACCCAGCGTCTCTGTCTCTGGCAGAGTCCCACCTGGAGTCTCCGAACCCCATAGATCCCTGAGCTCTCCTAGGTCGAATCTCCCCGGATCTCGTGGGGACCCCTCGCACAGAGCACTGGCCCGTGTCCCAGTCCATGGCTCTAGGAAACCCCGAGTTGAGAGCTCACTCCTTGGCTCTGTCTCCGCAGCCGGCTTCCCCGCTCTAATACCTGTGAGCTCTGTGACACTCAGACACCCCCGATCCTTCTGTGACCCCGTGGCACCTGAGTCCATGCTGTCCCCGTGAGGTCTTCACCCTGGTTTAGCCTCTGGAGCGATGTTTCTCCATGGAGCAGACTTTCAAAAGTCCTGGTTTTGTGCTCCATTGTTCCGCCGCTCGCTGGGAGCCGCCCCCTCCCCCCGGGGTCTATCTTCCCGTCGCGTTGGATTCACTTCTCCGCTGGTCCTACCTTTTAGAAAGTGGTCGATTTTCTGTTTCTAGAATTGTTGTTTTTCTTCTCTTCGATCTCCTCTTGGATTCGTAGGTGTTCAGAATGGTTTTATAAGCTATCTAGCTGATCTCCTGCTGCCTGATGTCGTCTCAGCCTGCTACTTCTCTGCCATCTTGACTCCTCCCTCCGATATTAAGCTATTTATTAAGAGGGAAGGGAAACATACATTTATTTTTTGTCTCTAGTAGGAAATAGGAACATTTTACACAGAAATTTCCATTCACTCTAAGTATTCCATATTATATATGTTTATAGATATAATGAGAACTGTATCTGTAAGCTGCTTCTTCAATAAAAACTTGTTATTCCGGTATTTCTCTAACATTTACATTGACAAAGAAGGAAGCATAAGACTTCCTTGGAGAATTAAGACTAACTCGAATTAAGTGGCTATTTGAGAATGATATGCCCAATTACATTCTAATTTAAAAGGTATAGGTGATGTATAATATGGATATTGTTAGAAATCGATTTTCCTTTCAAATTAACGGTTCACCAGAGAAACTTAGACAAAATGTTATAAATTTCATTTCCTTGGCTTCTGACTCTGGTAGCTATTCAGCCAGGCCTTCCAACAGCAGGTATTTCAGCAGGCTTAAGTTACTCCTTTGATTCAGGTTCAGTATTAGTCTTCTTCAGAAAGCCTTTGTCTCCTATCTTTCTCTAATTATCCTTTCTTCCCATTCAGGCTTTGAATATAGAACTCCTGGGATGTCTGTGCACCTGTATTTCCCCAAGTTGAACTCCTTCCAGTCCTCCTGTGTGGCAGTTTCTCAAACTGAGATCTGACTTAGTTTTCTTCTCCTCCATCTTGGTTTTTTTTTTTTTTTTTTTAAAGATTTTATTTATTTATTTGTTAGAGAGCGAGCACAGGCAGACAGAGAGGCAGGCAGAGTCAAAGGGAGAAGCAGGCTCCCCGCCGAGTAAGGAGCCCAATGTGGGACTTGATCCCAGGATGCTGGGATCATGACCTGAGCTGAAGGGAGCCGCTTAACCAACTGAGCCACCCAGGCGTCCCACCTTCATCTTGTTTTGATAGTTGCTTTTCCAAGGACTGCAATCTGACCTAGGAATCTCAGCCTCAGCTGGTGTCAACTACTGCATGTTCATAAGGTTACAATTTGCTGATTGATCATTGTAGGCTCTTATTCATCATGAGAGCTTCATACAGTCTCATCCATATTATTAAGAGGCACTTGCTAGATGCCTATGGTGTTCTCACTCAATGAGAGTCTTTAATGTTCTTTCCAGAAGGAAGGATGGAAGCTTGGTTCTTCTTGTTATAAAAACTTGAGATTTGGCTCTTGTATGCAAGATCACTTTAAGAGAAAGTAATTAATACTGGGTAAATGGGTTTATTGTTGATACCTCTTTTAAGTCCCAGAAACATAAGGCAGAAGTAGAGGTTTTAGCATAAAACATAAAACACAATGGAATGCACTCCTGGACTCTCAGTATTGATGCAGTGGTCTGTGAAGAATGCATCTGGCTGTCCTAACATGCTGGTTGCTGGGTCCTGGGTTTTGTAGCTGGATGAAGGTAGGGCAATGAATTGGTCTGCAGAAAAACCACCAAGTAAATGCAAGCCTCTGTCAAAATAACAGTCCATAGATTTGAACTTTTTTCTTTAAATAATATTGAATTACAAGAAAGTTGAAAGAATAATAAACTCTCATATATCCTTTATTCATTTTCCACATTTTTTTATTGTAACATTTTAGGTCTTAGTACTTCAGTGTACATTTCCTATGAACAAAGATTCATTTTCATAACCATAGTTATGGTTATAGTACACCTAACCAATTCAGGGAGCTTGATGCTAATAAAATAATTATTGTCAATTTTTCATATATATTAAGCATACTGTGGTGCTTGACATTTTTCAAGCTCAACCTTATTATAGCTCAACCTTATTATTTCTTCTGTTTGTTTATTTATTTACTGAAGTCTTTTATCATTAGCATATAGTTTATTTCTTGCATCTCCCCTATTTTTGGCTTTTATAGGTGGTTCCTACTTTTTTTGTGTGTGGGTGTATATAGATATCCATAATTTCTGCATCTTCATTATAAATTGTACTATTAACCATTATAAAATAATCTTCCTAGTCTCAGTTAATGATTTATTTGGCCTGAATTTTACATTGTCCAATATTGAAATCATAACCTGTGCTTTATTACTGTTATAGTACCTCTTTACTTATCCCTTTTTATTTTGCCCTTTTGAATCATTCTGTTTTAGGTATATCTTTATTGATAGAATAGTGTTGAATTTTACTCATTGAGTTAATTTAAAATTTTTTAAGAATCAAAGTAAGCCTTTTAAAACATCTGCTAATGTGACTAGCAGGCTTGGTATCAACTCTTTTCAAAATGTTACCATTTTATTGTTATTTTATGTTTTAATTACCTTATATATTATATTATATATACAGTACTTACCTAAGAAGAGTGTCGTCTTCTCTCTTTTAAGCAACATTTCTTTTGTCATTTAAGAAGGACTGCATTTAAACTTTCTATTAGTCCCCTGAATCCTACTTTCTTAGTTTAATCTTTCACACTTTGGTCAGTTTTAAATAGTGTATCTTGACTCCAGCCTATTACTCATACAATTACCATGATTTGTGTTTGCCCCCTTTTCCCCCATTTTTTTAAAGTTGCATTCTTTCCAGTTTTTCCATTTGTAACATTATATATTTTCTTCCACCTGTGTCCTCACTCTTGTTTTAATTTTAATCTTCAATGAAACAAAGTTTAAGAGAACTCTAAAATTTAAGCATCACTGACTAAAAAATAATGATACTAATATTTTAAAATGAAATGAACTCCTGAATGAAGCAAACTGACATTTCTAATCCCTAAAATCAAAATGTGGCAAAATATTGGATTTCCTTGAATATATGTGTGTTTGAATTTGTTTTATAGATTAATATCTGTATCTTTTCCCTTGATCTACTGTTTTCACACTTTATTTCCTGCTTCTTCAACCCTCAGGTGAATGAGTGAGCACAGTGATGGTACCCACCATACTGTTCAGTGTCCACTAACAACAGTCTTTGTGCTGAATGCTACAGTGGATTGGCAGAGGCCTTCCTGGAACTGAGGCCTTTCCTATTAGGTCTTCCCCATCATTTCCTGTCTCCTTTCACAGGTGTCAGAACTGCTTTGCCTTCTGAAGGTTTTACTTGTAAACTATTGCTCTCTTAATCCTTTACATCTCCTAGCCATTTCCCCAGAGATTTTAGGAGAGCATTGTGGGAACCGTTGATTTATAGCTGATGGATTGGAAGTACAGGTGACCAGACTAGAAGTGGGGTGGGAGGAGAGCAGTTTTGTGGGACTGAGCCTTTAATCTGTGGGATCTGATACCATCTTCAGGTAGATGATGTCAGAATTGTGTTGAACTGTAGAACACCCAGCTGATGTGGGATTGCATGGTAGTTAGGAAAAACAAACCCACACATCATACATACCTCCTTAAAGAGGGCTCCCTTGTTTTTGTACTGTGCCCAGTACAAAATAGAACTCAATAAATACTGAATTCTTAAAAATCCAACTAGATGATTCAATATATTTTTTCTTCATATTAGGAGTTCCAAAACAAACATATTATTTATCTTGAGATAAAGTTAAAAATAAAAAGAGATATGGAGTATTTGGGGGGTTCATTCAGTTAAACATCTGCCTTCAGTTTGTGTCATGATCTCAGGGTCCTGGGATTGAGCCCACGTAGGGCTCCCTGCTCAGCAGGGAGGCTGCTTCTCCCTCTCACCCTCCCTCCTGCTTGTGCTTTTTCTCTCTCTCTCATTCTCCCTCTCTCTCACTCTCAAATAAATAAATAAATCACAACGAATCACGGAAAACTACATCAAAAACTAATGATGTACTGTATGGTGACTAAGAAAACATAATTAAAAAATAAAAATAAATTAAAAAAATAAAATGAAAATAAATGAATGAATAAAAAGAAACAGGCAAGAACACTCTAGCATAGCAGAAAATATATTAGAGTCCACAGCTTTGATTCTGGTTTTTAACATTATTCATGTGATTTACCTAAAATTTTATATCAGTATTTTGACCTTTAAGATGTCTTTTAGATCTACAATTCTGTGATTGGTTAATTTTTCATTCATTCATTCAGTCAGTCAGTGAGTTATTCAGTCTGTCATTTTTTACTTCAAACCATGCCCAGGAATTGTGCTCATTACGGGGGATACCAGGCAGCATGAGTCCAAAAATGTGTGTCCTTTGTGGAATTTATATTGTAGTATTTCTTTTTTTTCCCTTGTCCTTAAGGAAAATAAGAATAAGTGAAAGAATTCTGAAATGATTTATGTTGATTTTCATGCAAATGTTTCAATTGGATGTGAAAGACAAATACATTTTTAAATTATTTTTATTAACATGTAACGTATTACTTGCCCCAGGGGTACAGGTCTGTGAATCATCAGGCTTACACACTTCATAGAACTCGCCATAGGACATACCCTCCCCAGTGTCCATAACCCAGTTACCCACCCTATCCCTACTTCCCCACACTTTAACAACCCTCAGTTTGTTTGGTGAGATTGAGAGTCTCTTATGGTTTGTCTCCTGATCCCATCCTGTTTCATTTTGACAAATACACTTTTAAAATCAAGAAGCATTAGTGTACTTTGTGGTTGCTTATTTTCTATGAGAGATAGATATAGAGCACAGCCTGGGGCAGACTGACCATGTACATTATGCCCATTTTATAATGTTCTGCTGGCCCTGCATTCTTAGCCTTGTGGTTGTCTAATTAGGTTCTGAAGAGAAAGTTAAACTATGCTTCAGATACTCATTTCTCTTCCTCTTATGCATCCTAAATGAAGGCATCACAGGTGAATACACTGCTCTCCCAAAGGTATGAATTCTACAGTATTCACATCTTCCAGTGTAATGCTGCTGTACATTTGCCCCAGCAGTGATCTACCTTCTCATCAGTTTGTTGAAAAATGAACAGTATGAAGGCGTACAACTCTAAAACCTGTGACATACCACAATTTCATGATTTCAAGGTGACTTTTCTAGAGAAATGGAAAATGTATTGAACAGCACAATTTCAGAATGGAAGACAAGTTAATTCTGTGCCACTAAAAATAATGTTACTAAGCACCAAACAGTTTTACTAGCTGACTTTTTACACATTTTAAAAGTTCAACTAATCCCATTCTAGTAGTTTGGGCAAGGTTTAGGAAAAAGCTGAATTAAGGACAGACAAGCAAGTAGAAATATTCAAATACATGTATCAAGTGAAATTGGTAACATTGAACACAGAAATGAACCTACAATCATGGACTTTTATTGTCAGAAGAGGCCTTAGAGATGATCTGATTCAATTCTTACTAAAATAGACAAAAAGCCAACCAAACAAAAAACCCCTAAAATACCTGAAATCAGAGAACGTTTTTATGAAGAGATAATTCTTTCCTACCTCTATCCCCTGCCACCATCACTACAGTCAGCAGTAAGAAAAGGAAAATAAAATTATTGCTTTGTAATTCTGTATGTCAGAAATAACAAAGATGATTATGGTTAAGTAAAGAAACAGAAAATAGAATACTCAGTTGCTTGCTGTCTATGTTATATTCTACTCTGTTAGAAAAAGATATGAAATGCTTGTATGTGGATAGAAAGAAAAACATGTTTCTGTGTTCAGAGAAAGACATAATAATGTTTCTGCTCACAAAAGAAACAAAGTGCACATTCATTTAACAATATTTGGCAAAAAGCTCAGCATGAAATCTCTCAAAATGACTACTTTTTTGATGTTTAGTATGTATGCTTTCATTGTTTGTTTTCTACATGCCTGTTTTACATAACTGAACTCATACCGATACAGTTCTGTTTAGTATGCAGTTGTGATGGTGCAGACTCTGTGGGCATGTGTAGTGTGACAGTTTATGAGGGTGGACTGTAGACCACATTACACATTCACCAGGAGAGACAATCTAGGCTATGGTCAGACCACAGAGAGCCTTAACCAGCACACTGTTGGGATAAAGCTATGAGATATTCCTTAATTTGAGAAGATTGTAGCCTCTGTTCTGCACTGCCCCTACTCTCTTCTTGGCATGCTGACTTGAGGCCCATCCCATTGGGCCACCTGTGCAACACTTATTAATTAAGCCACGAAGAACATGAGCTTGTCATGTTCCTTGAGTGCAAAACTGTTGTACACTAGCTCATTCATTCACCCTGGCAGAGAGTCCTTGAACAATGCACCAGAAGATAACCCAAATGATGTTCCAGTGCAGAACCTCCCTTCCATAACCACACTCTAACCTATGCCAACTTTGCACTTCTTTCCCTAGGAAAAATGCAATATGGGAAAACAAGAGGCTGTCATTGTTTCCTTACCACAGGCATACTCAACAGCACAACAAAACCTGCCCAAATTTTCAGCTGATTTTGTTGCTCTAGCAAACTTTTTACAAAAGGATCATTTTAAGCACCCCTCCTCCCACACAGTTGGGCAACCTAATAAATAATCTAGTTACCAATAGTTCTGTATAAAGCAGAAAGAATAAACCATTAAAGAAATTAGAATTTAAAAAGGTCATTGCCATAGTTCTGTTTCGATTTTGAAAAAATCAAATTGAAAATTCTAACCAGTCAAAATTATAAAGCAATATAGTCTGGGCCATGTCTTTAGCAACTTTCACATTTTATCTTAAAAATGTACTTAAAGGATGCATTTTAAATATAGATCCATGGTTTTATTTGAGATAAGTTATGACTTAACCATTTCCTATGCTGCTCAATATATTCAAGTCAATAGACAAAGCCTCATCTTGCTTTTTATTATATTTGTATTGTTATTTTTTTAAAAAATGATTTATTTATTAGAGAGAGAACATGCATGCAAGCAGGGGGAGGGGCAGAGGGAGTGAGTGTGGAGCCCAATGCAGGCCTCAGTCTCACAACCCTGAGAACATGACCTGAGCTGAAATTGAGAGTGGGTGGCTTAACCAAATGAGCCACCCAGGCACCCCTATATTTGTATTTTTACTTTTTAAAGAAAACTCTCTGTAAATTCCATCCTGGAAACCTTCATTTTAAATCTGCAGGAAGAACTGATTATGTCCATGCAAACATTTAAGTGAGTAGTCAAAAGCTATGGACTGATGGGAATAGGGCAGAAAGAGTTTAATTCACCCATAGAACTTACTGCTACTTAAAGAATGGCATTTTTCCATGGTTTGAGGACACATGGTATGTAATTATTTCTGATGTTATAAGAACTTGAGGCTTTAAGCATCCACCCACTTCTCTTCCTGATGAGGAACTAGTTTCATTCTCAAGCCACAGCCTAGTGTATTATATATAGAATGTATATGCAGAGTAGTGGCTCTTAGTTTGATTTTCTCTGGCACAGGTATGTTCCTACAGTTTGTGTTTTGATATGGTCAAATTGGCAACCAACAAATTAATGTAAGAAATCCATTACTTCTACTGCATTCCCTTCAGGAGGTCTGAATTGCTCTAAAACTTTTCTCTTGGGATTTCTTGGAATCATTTTGCTATTAAACAGCTTTGATTAGATTAATGATTTTAGTGCCAGGAAGTATTAGTTGCAGAGAATTTACTTATGAGCGTTGTAGAAGTTTAGCAGGTATTGGGACCCCAGGATAAGAACAAGATTGATGGTTAGTAGTAATTTTTATGAATATTAATTTCATTCAGCAGGATTTTTAGGGAGCCATTTATCATTTCATGTTTTAAGCCTGGTAAATGGAGGCAAGTTATGCTCAAGAGACAGATAAAAGCACCAGGAAGCCTAAATCAAATTGAGAAGCTACTTTCAAACCCATTTTTTACATTAAACTTAATTGCCAACACCTATCAGTGGGAAGAATTATATCGCAAAGTTAGTTTTAATCATTACAGGTTGAATCTATAATACCTTGGAATTTTTTTGCTTTCATTCTTTCTTTTCTTTTTTTTTTTTTTTTTGAATATTTTATTTATTTGGCAGAGAGAGATACAGCAAGAGAGGGAACACAAACAGGGGGAGTGGGAGAGGGAGAAGCAGGCTTCCTGCCAAGCAGGGAGCCTGATGGGGGGCTCGATGTGGGGCTCAGTGTGGGGCTTGATCCCAGGACCCTGGGATCCTGACCTGAGCTGAAGGCAGACCTTAATGACTGAGCCACCCAGGTGCCCCAATTTTTTGCTTTCATTTGATGCATCACATAGTTTAGGTTTAATTAAAAGAACTGATTATCCTTTTTAGGAACTCAAAGTGAGGACAACATTTGCAGAGAAATTTTATCCATTTAAGAAGGGGCACTAACCTGTTAAATGGGCCACGACTTGGAATCTCAAGAGTGATCAGTGGTTCAAAGGACATTGTATGGCAATGCAGGAGAGGAGAGAAGGATCTTTGAGCACTAATGACAGGATGCAAGAGTCAGTAAGTTGAAACTTTTCTCCGGGGAAAAATATGTTGCTCACATAAGGGGAAGTAGCAATGTCTCTTGATTCCAGATTTCCTGATTATTTCATGATGCTTTCAGTTTTGTTTTATTTTGTTTTGTTTTTTAATTTTTTATTTTTTTATTAACATATAATGTGTTATTAGCCCCACGGGTACAGATCTGTGAATCGCCAGGTTTACACACTTCACAGCACACACCATAGCACATACCTTCCCCAATGTCCATAACCCAACCACCCTCTCCCTCCCCCGCTCCCCCCAGCAACCCTCAGTTTGTTTTGTGAGATTTAGAGTCTCTTATGGTTTGGCTCCCTCCCAATCCCATCTTGTTTCATTTATTCCTTTCCTACCCCTCAAGCCCCCTACATTGCCTCTCAACTTCCTCATATCTGGGATATCATATGATAGTTGTCTTTCTCTGATTGACTTATTTCGCTAAGCATAATACTCCCTGTTCCATCCACGTCATTTCAAAAGGCAAGATTTCATTTCTTTTGATGGCTGCATAGTATTCCATTTATATATATATATATATATATATACCACATCTTCTTGATCCATTCATCTGTTGATGGACATCTAGGTTCTTTTTATAACTTGGCTATTGTGGACATTGCTGCTATAAACATTCGGGTGCACATGTCCCCTTGGATCACTACATTTGTATCTTTAGGGTAAATACCCGGTAGTGCAATTGCTGGGTGGTATGGTAGCTCTATTTTCAACTTTTTGAGGAACCTCCATGCTGTTTTCCAGAGCGGTTGCACCAGCTTGCATTCCCACCAACAGTGTAGGAGGGTTCCTCTTTCTCCACATCCTCGCCAGCATCTGTCATTTCCTGACTTGTTCATTTTAGCCATTCTGACTGGTGTGAGGCGGTATCTCATTGTGGTTTTGATTTGTATTTCCCTGATGCCAAGTGATGTGGAATACTTTTTCATGTGTCTGTTGGCCATCTGGATGTCTTCTTTGCAGAAATATCTGTTCATGTCCTCTGCCCACTTCTTGATTGGATTATTTGTTCTTCAGTTATTGGGTTTGCTAAGCTCTTTATAGATTTTGGATACTAACCCTTTATCTGATATGTTGTTTGCAAATATCTTTTCCCATTCTGTCAGTTGTCTTTTGGTTTTGTTGACTGTTTCCTTTGCTGTGCAAAAGCTTTTGATCTTGATGAAGTCCCAGTACTTCACTTTTGCCCTTGCTTCCCTTGCCTTTGGTGATGTTCCTAGGAAGAAGTTGTTGCAGCTGAGGTCGAAGAGGTTGCTGCCTGTGTTCTCCTCAAGGATTTTGATGGATTCCTTTCTCACATTGAGGCCTTTTATCCATTTTGAGTCTGTTTTTGTGTGTGGTATAAGGAAACGGTCCAGTTTCATTTTTCTGCATGTGGCTGTCCAATTTTCCCAACACTATTTGTTGAAGAAGATGTTGTTTTTCCATTGGACATTCTTTCTTGCTTTGTTGAAGAATAGTTGGCCATAGAGTTGAGGGTCTATTTCTGGGCTCTCTATTCTGCTCCATTGATCTATGTGTCTGTTTTTGTGCCAGTACCATACTGTTAATTTTGGGAGTATTTTGGTCTCTTAGAAGAAACTACCTCCCCAAATTTTTCTTTCAAAGAAAGAAAAACCTATATATATTATATATATACAAAAAGAAGGGTAAACATGATAAAGCGATGGAATATGACTGTAAAGATGAAAATTTTTAAAAATTATAAAAAAGGAGTTCATAAGATAAGCTGGTTGGAAGAAGAAAGAAAAAGAAAGTGGAGAGAATTTGTTCAGGCTGGAGACTAGAACAAAGCCCTGTGCTAGATTTAGGGTATATTTTGATCTACAAGAAGAAATTGTATCCCAAAATTTTTTAGAAGAAAAAACCCTATGTGTATACAAAAAATAAAGTTAGATACAATGAAGGATAAAATATGACTATAATAATGAAAGTTCAGAAAGATTTTTTTTAACGAAAGGTATTATTAAGATAAAGTAGTTAAAAAAAACATTGAAAGAGGAAAGAGTAAAAGTTAAAAAAATTAGAATATTAAAAAATATAAAATAAAAAAATTAATTAACTTTACAAGACTAAAGAATCATGGGGAGAAAGCCATGAATTCCATGCTTTGCTTTCTCCTCCTCTGGAATTCTGCTGTTCTTCTTGATCAGTGAGCTTGGTCTTGGCTGGATGTTCTTGCTGATCTTCTGAGGGGAGGGGCCTATTGTAGTGATTCTCAAGTATCTTTGCCCGAGGTGGAATTGCTCCGCCCTTGCCAGCGGCCTGACTAAGTAATCTGCTCAGTTTGCTCTTGGAAGCTTTTGTTCCCTGAAGCTTTTTGTAGAGTTCTAGAGGATGGGAATGAAAATGGTGACCTCCTAATCTCTGGCCCAGAGGAGCTGAGAGCTCGGGGCCCCACTCCTCAGTGCATCCTCAGAGAAAAGTGCTCAATCACTCCTGTCTCCCTGGCCTCTGGCTGTGCTCTGAGCTCACCTGGCCTGTATTGGAGCGTCTCTGTCTCTGGCACACAGCTCCCCCTGGAGTCTCCAAACCCAGCAAATCCCTGCCACTCTTCCAGGGGGTATCCCCAGATCTGCCACTTGTGGGGTCCCTGCACACAGAGCAGTGTCCTGAGTGTGCCACAGATCACAGTTTAAAGTAACCTCATGTTGAGAGCTCACTCCTCGGCTCCATCTCGGTAGCCGACTTCCCTGCTCTAATTCCTGCGAGCTCTGTGACACTCAGACACCCCTGATCCTTATGTGACCCCGCAGGATCTGAGACCATGCTATCCCCGTGAGGGCTCCACCCCCGCTTAACCTCTGGAGCGATGTTCCTCAGTAGAGCAAACTTTTAAAAGTTCTGATTTTGTGCTCCACTGCTTGCTGGGAGCCGGCCCCTCCCCTTGTGGTCTATCTTCCTGTTGCCTCGAATTCACTTCTCCACAGGCCCTACCTTACAGAATGTGGTCGATTTTCTGTTTCTAGAATTGCTGCTCTTCTCTTCAATCTCCTGTTGAATTTGTAGGTGTTCAGAATGGTTTGATAAACTATGTAGCTGGTCTCCTGCTATTTGAAGTAATCTCAGCCTGCTACTCCTCTGCCATCGTGACTCCTCCACTGATGCTTTCAGTTTCTGAACACTAATTTTTAACTTCTTTATAGAACATGTGTAAACTATATGAAAGATGTAAAGAAAATGAATCAAACACCATTACATATCATTATATCTTCCATCCAGCTTAAAAAGGTGAAAATTGCTCCTATATTTGAGGTATTGACTTTTCTGGTGGAAGTAAAAGTCTGTTAGTTTCAGTGGGGAGCTGTGGTAGGTTGTTGAGCAGAAGAAGAGATAGTTGAGAGAGGTTTTTGCTGGGTGCAGAGGAAATCACTTCTAAATTTTATGCTTATCATTCTTACTTTTTTAATAGTGTTTTCCACTTATGTTTGTATCCCTAAACAATAGCTGTTTCCATTTTATGTATTTTAGAGTCTTATATAAAAGAACCATATTGTGCTAATCTTCTGCGGCTTTTTTTTTTCTTTTAATATTATGTTCCTGAGGTTTATTCATGTTGTTATGTGTAGCCACAATTGATTCAGTAATTGCAGTAGTATTCTTTTGTATGGATATACCACACTTTGCAATTATGGGTTTGCATTTTTCTTATTAGAAAGCTTTTTAAGGGTGAAGAGAAGTTTTGTTTATCATTGCAGAATTGGCAGAGGCTTGGCCACAATAGCTGGCATGTTACAGGGTGTTAAACAAATGCTTGTTTAATGGTAACTTTTTAACAGGGCAATAAAAATGTGAAAAAAAGTTTTCTGACACCCAGGAAATATAATTTTAGACATTCATACCTCTAGTCCAATTACAGGACAGTTGTCAAAGCAAAAAAAATTCTGGGACCATGCATTTGTATTTTCTGGATTTTATATCTTTAGCAATAGTCTCTGACAGGCATGGCAGAGTCAAATGTTTCATTTTTTCATTTGAATGGGTATCTTTATAGTAAGTTTGAAAAAGAAGAAGGTGAAGGTTGGACTTAAACTGTACTTGTTTCGTCAAGGAGATTAGCTAATATGATTTTGCATAATCTGAGCAATTAAATGTCTTAGCAACACGACAGGTAATTAGCTACTCTACAGAGCAGGTAATTTTTCAGGTTTGTTCTTCATATAAAGAAAAAAAAGCACCTCTGGGTGTATTTTGTTTGTTTGTTTCTGAGCTACTCTCCTTTATTCTTGCAAGTTGGATGGAAAATGATTGGGTTGATTTTAGGGCTTTATGTCTTTCACACAGAAACACTCTGAAAATCATCACCTTCATTATCATAGATTTTGTCATATTACTCTCTCCCCAGGAGATACAATTTTTATAATATATTTCATTAATTACAAAAAATAAACTGTGTTTCATAACCTGTTTTTCTGTGAACAATTACTATAGCTCCTTTTCAGTTAGGCCCCACTGAGTTAAAATTTAAGATTTAAAAATAAGGCTTCCAAACTAGTGAGCTCTGGACTCCTGGGAACCTGAAGTGTTACTGCCAGAGTTGTGAAATCCAGTATGTAAATATATACATACATTAAACATTTTTCTGTAGACTGTTGATAATTTATATATGCAAATTGTATGTAAATGTTCAAATATAGATAGATACAATCATGCTTAATAAAATAAAATGAATTTCAAAGTCATACTAAATATATTAAAGCCATTTCTGAGATGCCTGGGTGGCTCAGTCATTAAGCTTCTGCCTTCAGTTCAGGTCGTGATCCCAGGGTCCTTGGATTGAGCCTTGCATCTGGCTTCCTGCTGGGTAGGAAGCCTACTTCTCCCTCTCCTACTCCCCCTGTTTGTGTTCCCTCTCTCACTGTGTCTCTCTCTGTCAAATAAATACAGTCTTCAAGAAAGAATTAAAAAATAAAGCCATTTTTCATTATTTTTCTTTTTAATTAACTTTTTTTTGTTAAATATGTATGTGCACAGGGTTTTGAAAAGTCAGTGGACTTATACTGGAGCAAGAAAGCCTCTGGTTCAGCCTTGTCAACCCCTCACTCTGCCTCTTCATCAGCAATTACTTCATAGCTTTTAGTTATTTTTTTCTGGTATTCATCTTCTAATTTCTAAATAATACACAAAATGTCACTATTTTTTGAATTTTCTAGTGTAAGAAATTACTCATTGATTTCTTAGTAAGGAAGCTGAGGATTTAGAACTCTTCCCCCTGATCATTTGCACATTTTAAAAAAGGTAATCAGATTAGAAATAAATATAAATCTTAGCTGAGCCATATAATTTGTATGATATAGTTCCTCTTTTGAACAATGTATTTTGTTTTTTTTAGGAATTAGTAGTTATTCTTTTTTAGCATTCACTGAATTAACTCTATGCTTAGCACTAATAATACATCCCTAATTTACCACCAGAAATATGTGCCTGATATTCAAAATGTCAGATAATCTTTAGTTTCAAATATCTATTATCTCTTTATCTGTTACCAGTTCCCATATAGATTTTTCTCAAAAACTGCTGTACTACTGGGTGCCTAGGGGTTCAGTCGGTTAAGCATCTGCTTTAAAAGAAAAAAAAACTGCTGTACTACTGACATCATAATGCTTTCCTTCTCCACCACTTTAGAAATCTTATATATTGGATTCTCTCTTTCCTGGTGCACAGGAGGTAACATTTTTGAGATCTTGCATATTTGAAGATATTTTCATTCTCTGCTCAAGATATAATTGGTTGGTTGGATTAGGTAGTTTGGGTATTAATATGGATATCATTTCACTAAGAATATTTAAAGGCATTCCTACATTTTCTTCCGTTTCTATTTTCATCTTGCCCAACACCATTCTGATTTCCATTCCATCATAGGGAGCTGTTGTTTGTTATTTCCTCTCTGGAAGGGTTATATCCAGTATTTGTTAGTGTTCTAAAATTTCATACTGAAATAACTTGATATAAGTGTTTTATATTCATTGTTCAGGGTATTTTGTGGTGCTTTTCAGTACATTTTTTAAAAAAAGATTTTATTTATTTATTTATTTACTTACTTACTTATTTAGAGAACAGGGGGAGGGGCAGAGGGAGAAAGAATTTCAACCAGCCTCCCCACTGAGCCCAGAGCCTAACACAGAGCTTCATCTCACAGCTCTGAAATTGTGACCTGAGTCAAAATCTAAAGCAGATGCTTAACCAGCTGAGCCACCCAGACTGTCTTTTATAGTTAAACATCCAAATACCTCACTTGAACCTAGTTGTAGTTTTATTTTCTTTTGATAGAGTAAATGCATGCAGGTGGAGAGACATGTTTCAATAAATAGCTAAGTAGCATCCCCACAACTGTCAGTGGGTCAGTGCTCCCACATGATTCTCTTTTGTTTGGTTGGATGATTATTCTGATAGGGAAGACCAGAGAGTTTCCAGATCAAGACATTAGACTTTAAGTTAAATTCTTAGGCTCAGGCTTACTTTAATAGCAAGACAGTCACATTAAAATGCTACATTCTGAAAGCCTTATTGAAAAAGAAATAAAGATGCTTTTAAAAAATTTTTAATTTGGAAGAAATTCCAAAGTTACAGAAACATTGCAAGAATCACAACAGTACTAAGAACACCTACATACCATTTACTCAGATTTCACTTTTTTTTCTTTTTTAAGATTTATTTATTCATTTGGAGGAATACCTGGGTGGCTCAGTTGGGTAAGCGTCTACTTTTGGCCCAGGTCATGATCCTGGGGTTCTGGGATCAATTGCAGCAAGGGGAGCAAGGGGCTCCTTGTTCAGTGGGGAGCTTGCTTCTCCCTCTGCTTGCACCTTCCCCTGCTTGTGCTGTCTCCCTCTCACATATGGATACATAAAATCTTTTAAAAAACTAAAAAAAGATATATTTGAGAGAGAGGGAGGAAAAGAGAGTATATGCATGGATGGGGGTGGGGAAGAGGAGAGGGAGAGAGAGAATCTCAATCAGACTCTGCTCAAATGTGGTTTGCTCTCTCACAACCCTGAGATCATGACCCGAGCCAAAACCAAGAGTCGATGTTTAACCGAATGCATCACCCAGATGCCCTCTGGCATTGGCATTTTAAAAAATACAGTCTTAAAAAATAATAGAATGTTTCTCAGTTCAGGTTTATCTGATGTTTCTTCTTGAATATATTCTGATTATGCCTTCTAGGCCAGAATACTACATAAATGATGTGGCCTCAGAGTATCCCCTTTGTAGGTACACCTTGTCTATCTGCCTTCATTTGTAATGTCAATTTTGATCATCTAATGAGGATGTTGTCTAATTTCTCTATTGTATAGTTGCTATTTTTCCCTTGTAACTTACAAGCCATCTGTAGGATATACTAAGATCATTCAAATATCTTGCTATTCATCAAAAATTTCCCTTAGATTTATTATTTATTATTATTAATTATTATTATTAATTATTATATACACACTTACATTTTATTAGGTGTATGTTTATACTTTATTATGTACTCATTACACTTTAGACTGAAATTATCAATGAAATGCTATATTCATAAATTACTTGAATTAGTTCCTCCTTTCTCCTCTCCCTCCTATATGGTTGCACTATTCTTCTGAAGCAAGGGCATAAAAAATTTTACACTTTAAGCTGAAAAATCTTCATTCAATATTCATAGTAATTCAGGTTTCCAATCTTATTTGATGGTAAAACTTTTCATTCTTTCCCCAATCTGGAATCTCTTGCAGGTTGGCATTTTCCTTCGGGAGAATAGGGTACAGAAATCTTTATTTTTCAGTTAATGCCATTCCTACTTCCTAGCTGAAATTACAAACTCTTCAGGAATTAGAGAATGGGTTAAAGATACAGAGGTAAGAAGAGAGAAAAATCTTAGTTGATGGCACTATTGTAAGATGGTTTTGACCTTCCTGGATCTTTTCTTTTTCTTTAATTAAAAGATTTTTAAAAAAAAATTTTGACAGAGACACAGTGAGAGAGGGAACACAAGCAGGGGGAGTGGAAGAAGCAGGCTTCCCGATGAGTGGGGAGCCTGATGCAGGGCTCGATCCCAGGACCCTGGGATCATGACCTAAGCCAAAGGCAGATGCCTAATGACTGAGCTACCCAGGTGCCCCTGATCTTCTTGGATCTTGATTTTACTTAAACCTGACTCTCTTCTGGGGCATTTGTATATGGATATCATCAATTGCTGGTGTTCTATGTGGAGTTAATTTTGTAAGGGCAAACATGCTCTTCTAAGCAGTGTTTTCCTCAGCCTTCAGAGGACTTTTTTAATGGTGAGACCAAATTTTACTTTTATGTTTTTGATTGTGCCTTTTGAAGAACCCTGTAGGATTCCCTTCCTCCCCTCCCCACTTCCTCCTCGCCTCCCTCCCTTTCTCCTTCCTTCCATCCCTCCCTCTCTTCTTCCCTCCTTTGTTTTTTGTTTCTTTCTTTTATCTGTCCATCCATCCATCCATCCATTGATCCATCCATCCTTGCATCCATTGCTATTGTGGGTACTGGCTAGGCATGTCTGAAATCCATAGGACAGGCCATCAGGAAGGGCAGACTTGAAACTCTTGGGCAGGAGTGGATGCTGCAGTCTACAGGAGGGATTTCTTCTTTTTCGGAGAGAAACTTCAGTTTTGCTCTTCAGGCATTTTAATTGAATAAATGATACCCACTTAACATTTTCAAAGATAATTTTCCTTTTTATTTTTTTATTTTTATTTTTTATTTTTTAAAAGATTTTTATTTATTTATGTGACAGAGATCACAAGTAGGCAGAGAAACAGGCAGAGCAAGGAGGAAGCAGGCTCTCTGCTGAGCAGAGAGCCCAATGCGGGGCTCAATCCCAGGACACTGGGATCATGACCTGAGACAAAGGCAGAGGCTTTAACCCACTGAGCCACCCAGGCGCCCCAATAATCTTCCTTTTTAAAAAAGCCAATTGATGCACATGTTAATCACATCTATAAAACCTTCACAGCAATACTTAGATTAATGTTTGAATAACAGCGGGACTGTAGCCTAGCCAAATTGACATGTAAAACTAACCATTACAGGCAAGTACTCCAAAACATGCCTAACACAACAGCTGCATAAGAAACTGTTAAGTGCTTTAGAAGAAAAAAATATTGAGTCTGGTTTGGGACATGTAGAGTTTTCAGTGCCCCTGAGTTACTGACATGTTACCTTCATTCTTTTGCACAAAGGGATTGTTCTTGATGATTTTGAGGCTATTTTCTGTTATAAAATAATTGCTATTATGTGGGAAAAGAGCAGAGATGATTAACAAAAGGCAGTTGCCATTGCAAAGATAATAGCCATGTGAAATTGACAGCCTTTCTTATCTCCTGCCTCTCCCCCAAAGAAAGATAGTGCAATTGATTGATTATGGCAGAGAAGCAAAACATTCATTTAGCTGTTTACTCAACAGACTATGGGCTATATGCTAGGTTAGATGCTGCAGACATAAAGTGGAATGTGATCCAGTCATGGGCATGGAGAAATGTGGCCGTAATCTAATGATTATAGAGCAAGTCAGTCATTTCAGGACAATGTAGTAGTGCTATGGTAGAGATTTATATAGCATTGAGGAGTGGCATCTGAATCAGGCCAAGGATTCAGGGAAGGCTCCTGGGGAGCCACACATTTGGAACTGAAATTGAAGGTCAGGATTTAGATAGATCCAGAAGATGTCCACAGGATGCCCCTGGGAACTGTTCTTGAGGGGGATAAAGAAACCTTGACAAAACCTCTGCCACAGGTGGGTAGGGCAGATAGAAAAATTATCATAAAATTTGGTGGGCTATTTAATTTCTTGCAAAATGCTATAGGTTTGCAGGATTAGAAGTTAATGTGTTTGAGGGTAGTAAGGGAAGTCATGCATCTTGATCAAAGTCTTGAGAAGGAATTTCTAGGTATAGGATGGTTGGGGACAGGCACAACTGCACTAGGCATTCCAGTTGGGGAAGGAGGAACAGAGCCAGTCTGGGGGCAAGGAAGAGGCTGGATAATTAGTTTACTTTTGGGTATGTTGCATCTCTCTAAACATTCATATGGTAGAGAGAAATAGCCTGAGTAGATATACACTGGTCAAAATCCAAAACTCAGGAGGGAGGAGGAATCAAGATGGCGGAGAAGTAGCAGGCTGAGACGACATCAGGCAGCAGGAGATCAGCTAGATAGCCTATCAAACCATTCCAAACACCTACGAATCCAAAAGGAGATCGAAGATAAGAAGAACAACAATTCTAGAAACAGAAAATCGACCACTTTCTAAAAGGTAGGACCAGGGGAGAAGTGAATCCAACGTGACGGGAAGATAGACCCTGGGGGGAGGAGCCGGCTCCCAGCAAGCGGCAGAACAATGGAGCACAAAACCAGGACTTTTAAAAGTCTGCTCCACGGAGAAACATTGCTCCAGAGGCTAAACCAGGGTGAAGACCTCACGGGGACAGCGTGGACTCAGGTGCCACGGGGTCACAGAAGGATCGGGGGTGTCTGAGTGTCACAGAGCTCACAGGTATTAGAGCGGGGAAGCC
>ML104417.1:2983-32122 GCA_003697995.1 Taxidea taxus jeffersonii | reverse complement strand
CGGCGCGGAGGAGGCGGCGTCCGGGGTCAGCGGCGGGGTAGCGGGCGGGTCAGCACGCCGGCGGACTGGGCTCCTCGGCGGGCAGCCGCGCGCCGAGCCGGCGGCCGCCGTGCGGGTCCATAGTCTGCGGAGGCAAGCAGAAGAGACTCGGTGACTCGGGGGGCTCGGCTCGTCCGCGGGGGGGGGTTGTCCTCGCCCCGCCCGCCGGCCGGGCCCGGGGCAGTCCGCGCGTCTCCCGCCGCCTGCGCGCGCGCCGGGCCACCCGGGCCGCCCGGTCCCCGCGCGCACACGCACCGTCCCGGCCGCGCTCGGCCCCGAAGAGCCTGGGGGAACCCGGCTGCAGCGCTCGCCGCTTCCCCTTCGCGTCCCCGCGGGTCCCTGCGGCGAGGGCGCCGCGGCAAAAGGCTGCTGGCTCCGCTGGGTGATAAAAACCCAAATCTGCGAAGCCATCACGCACACACACACAGACACACACACTCACACGCACACCCCCTCCCCTCCCCCGCTGCCCAGAGGTGTCTCCGAGGAAAAGGCCTGAGGTCCACGCTCGCCTTTTTCCTCTCCCCCCCCCTTATTCCGAGGTCCAGCTTTTACTACATTCCGCTTAACCGAATAACCATGCTAATTAAGCGAGTAATTTTATTGATTGTAACTCAAGAGTGTTGTTTTTTTTATAACCTTCCTTTTCTCCCGTTCCCATCCCCCCATGCGTCTTTCGGCCCATTCTTTAGAACCCGCCGCCCCCGACAAGCCCCCCCCCCCCAGCACCGAGCCGGGACCCCGGGCCAGCTCCCCAGTGTCCCAGCAGTCTGCGTCCAACGCCGGTGTCACCTGGGCGGCCACGCCGTAGTGCCCGGCCTGCGGTCCCCGAGCCGGGAGCTCCCCGGCTAGGCTGGAACAATTACCCCGCCCCCAAGCAAATTCGCCCAGGATCTTCCTCTGCGGACTGGGGACTTTGGGGCGGGGGTGGGGTGGGGTGGGGGATGCTTTGAGAGTCAGAAATTGTTCTCTCTTGGCGGCCCGAATCGGCCACAGAATTCCTCCCTGCGGCGCCTGCCCCGGGCCGCCGAGCCCAGTCGTTCTCCGAGCGGCCGCGCAGCCCGGGCACGCGGGGCTCTGCCGCGGCCGGCTCAGCCCTCCGGCCGCGGGGAGTCGGCCCGGCCCGCGCAACCTTCGCCCCAGCTCAGGTCCCAGCAGACCCCGGGACTCAGCCCTGAGTTTCCACCTTCCGGCAGAGCCACTTAAAAACACCCCCGCCGGGCCAGGGGAGCGCACTTGGAGGCCGAGTGGGGAAACACGGACCAGGCGACAGAACCCGCACGACCGGGCGCAAGCGTGGGCCTCCTTCACTTTGCATATTTCCCCTCATTTTCCTAAATCTGCATTGTTTCAGTGTTCGAAAGGAGAGGGGTGGGCTCAGAGTTCCCGCGTGTGCACCCTGCGGAAAGCCGGGTTCCAGCCGTCCCGCCCTGGCGGCGCCGCGACCAGGACGCTTTCCGTGCCGGGCACACCAGTTTACACGGCTGTGTTGAGCGCTACGGGCTCTACAACGTCTTATTTGCAGACTATTTTGTGTTTGATTTAATCTATAACCGAAAACATAATGTATTAAGTGAACACATATTTGCTCAGCTGATAAGCTTTTCTCCATATTTATCCGGAGAACTTTCGCATTGTAAATAAACGGGACCTGCACAAAGAGTTCTCTTTGTCTCTCAACTTCATACAAAGGGGTTTGGGGTTCCCTCGCCTCCAGGGATCGCCGGCTCTCTGCCCCGGTCTAACAAACAAACCGGCTCGCCGCCGCGCGGGCCTGCAAAGCGAGCGCCCCGCCGCCAGGGCCAGGGCAGCGCCGGCGAGCAGGCTGCCGGCGCCGGGGTCAGGGGAGGGGCGGCCCGGGCCGGGGGCCTCGGGGAGGGACAAAGACAGAGAAGGAGGGAGGGAGGTCTGGGACGTGCGGCTTCAAAGGCGCCGAGGGCCGGGGCTGCGCCCGCGGGGGCGCGAGGCTTCCCGGCGGCCTCCGGGGACTCGCGCGCGCTACGCTTTTGTTCGCTGGGTCCCCTCTTCCCGCAGGGGACTGCAGACGCGAGCGGCTCGCGGTTCTCCGGACGCGGGCTCGGCCGCGCGCAGCAATCTCAGTCTCGCGCGCCCCGCGGCCGGGTCGCGGGCTCACCGTCCCGCCAGACTCCGTACGCACCCTGGGGGCGGGAGGACGGTCGCCCGCCCCTGCAGCTGCGATTCCTACGGGGCTGCAGGGACTTCCCTTTGTGCTCTTCGCTCCCGAAGAGGCCGCGCAGCGCCTCCACGCCGGCCGGCGGCCCTGGGCCTGCGGAGCCCGGGCGGAGGAGGGCGCCGGGCGGGGACGCGAGGCCACCGCGGCCGGGGTTCGAAGCCGCGGAGCCGCCCCCCGCCGGAGCCCGGGCTGCAGCCCCCTCCCCCAGCCCCGGCGCAGGCCGCGGCCACAGGCCTGGCGGGTCTAGAGCAGGAAACGCAGCGAACGCGGCGGAGGGCAGGGGCCTCGCGCCGGGCGCAGGAACGACGACGAGCACATTTTGGAAAGAACCGAACTTCGGACCGTTGGGACGCTGGGCTCCTCCCGGGGTAGCGGGCTCGTCCCCAGGCTGCCGCCCCCACTCTCCGTGGCTCGCGCGTCCTGAGTCCGGGGTCCTGGGGTCTGCTTTGCTTTTGGCCGAAGGACCAAAACAACCCACCGCCGCTTCGGCCGCCCTAGGGTTCGGGGCACCCCCTCTGGGCGGCCCTCGGGCGCAGTCTCCCAGCGCGCGGGCGCCGTGGGGCCTGCAGGCTGGGCTGGAGCCAGGGGCGCACCGGGGCGCGGTCGGCTCGGGCGCCGCCGCAGAACCCGCTCCCTGCGAAACGGCCGCGCCCGCCCCCGCGGGAGAGGACGGAGGGCCGGGGCCGCGCGGAAACCCGCGCCCCCAGGGCGCACTCGCCCGCAGACCCCGCCTGGCTGGCCCTGGCCCGAGCCCCTCGCGCTGCCCGGGACGCGCGGCGAAAACGCCCCGCTGCGCTGGCCTCGTGCCCCCCTTCCCCGTCCTCGGCACCCACACCTCCCAGGAAAAGAATTTCTGAAATGTCCTGCCATGAATCAGGCTCTGGAAAGCGAAACCCGAAGAACTCGCATCACCGCTCCCCACCGCGGCCCCTCCGGCCAGCGGCCCGCGCCGCCGCAGCCTCCCCGAGCCGGCGCGCTCCCAGGGCCGCCGAGCGACCGGGCGGGGCCGAGCCGCGGCTGCTCGCGGCGGGGAGCGAGGTGGGGGCGAGCCACCGGGGTCCGTCCGTGGTGCCGCGGGGGCCCGGCTCGCGCTGGCGGCGCCCGGGTCCTCGCCCACGGCCGCCCGGAGCCACGCGCGCGGCTCGCGCTGGACGCAGCCCGGCTGCCCCGGGCCTGTCGCGGTTATTCATTTTTAATGCTGGGTGTCGATCGAGACAACAGGCGCTCAGAGCAAAGCAAGGACGCGTTACGGGGGGAATTTCAAACCGATCGATAAGATTTTTCAGAGGAAAAAAAAATCGCTCTTATATATAGTCCGTCTTAAAAAAAAAAAAGCCTACTCGACATTATAACGGAATTTTTAAACGGGAAAATATATATTTCTTAACATCGCGACCCTGAATTTCTCTTGCTAAAAAGAAAAAAATGTAAATCCCCAAAGCCAAAATAAAAAATAAAATAATAATAAAAATACAAAAACAAAAAATGAAAGCAATTTCAGTTACTTACTGGAGGCTGTTTCCTGGATACAATTGAATGCAATACAATTAAATCAGTAAATGTGACTTTGTTTTGTATTCCTATTGGTATTTTCAATGTGCTGACTGTTGCACTGTAAATGCACCGCTTCCACAACAACGACTCTAGCGAGCCCATCCACAGCGGCTCTCAAACCTGCAGCCCGGCGCGGCGAGCCACGGGCCCTGCATACTAATAAGCTCGTGCCACTCAGCCCCGAGCAGCCGGCGCGCTGATTGGCTGCGCAGCCCTCCGCGGCCGGGAGCTCGTGCCACTCATTCGGCGTAAACAGGCCTCCCAATAGGCTGGCGCCGGGCCAGAGAGCTGCCAATCAGGGAGCAGCAGGGCTACTACTGAGCCCGATGGCGCCTAATTCAAGCCCGGCGACTGCGCAGCTCCTCTGCGCAGATCGTTGCTGCTGAATGGGAATGTGGTGGCGCAGGGCGGGAGAGGGAGCAGGGCGAGTGGGAGCGCGTGTCCGCGCATAGGGGAAGGCTTTTCCTTTTTCTTTCTTTCTTTCTTCCTTTTTTTTTTTTTAATTTAATCCATCAGGCCTAACGTTTGGCTTCTGGTGCACAGAGGCCGGGAGAAGAAACAGCAACATCCGTGAAGGCAGATGTTTAATACCTGGGATCTGTCTAGCAGGTGGCTGAACCCCGCGCCAGTAGGCCCGAGCTCCAGACGTAGAGGCCTCCTCGGGTTGCCGCCCCTTCCACCACTCCGAGACCTTCGCCTGCTCCGACCGAGCTCAGGAATGCCCCCACGCCCGACGCCTGGGCAGCGCGGGGTCCCAGAGTCACCTGCCCGGTTGTCTCCTTTCCCTGCCTGCGGATCAGACTTCAGGGAGAGGGTCCTGCCTCTCTGGCCATCTATCTGCCAACTCTCATTTTTACCTCCCTCGGCCATACTTTGCAACGGAGCACTGGTCAAAATGGAAATCGGGGAATTTATGGCCAAGACAAAGATTGCCCTTTTCTTCATCTGCAACTAGATTTTAAAAATATGTTCACCTTCATATGCACCATGCGAAACCCCTGCGCGGTACTTTTCAATGCCACTTTTCTGCATATCCGCTAAATTCTCTCCCCACTTAAAAAGAGCCACTGAACGATTATCTTCATCGTTATTAGATGCAAAGCACTTTTTAAAATATTCTCCAAATAAATATTCCTGTTGGAATTTGGTTTCCCAACAAAATGCTCTTTATTCTCCGGAGTCAAGGTGATGTCTCAGTAGTGATGGGGACATTATTTTTACTCCTCTTCCTTATCGTGAATCCCTGCCTACCCCTCTGGGGAATTAAAAAAAAAAAAAGGATATTTAAACTAGATGCTAACAAACGCATGCACACGCATTAGAAATTCTCCACCGGCTCATTCCGATAGGGACACGAAGGGGTTAAGCCCGAGGCCTTCTGTTGTCTCCTTCCTCTTTCCGCCCCCCCGCCCGCTCCCGCGGGACCGCCGGGATTGGCTGGCACGCTGCCAGCAGGCTGTCAATCACCGAGTGTAAACAAGGCGCTGATTGGCTGTTGTCCAGTCCGCACAGGGCCTCCTGAAAAAAGCAATTACTGGCTCCGCGGTTTCAAGGCGCCCAAGGCCGCTTGATGAAAGGAGATAAGCTGGGGACGGTTTCCAGGACCCCCACCGGCCGACCCCGGCAGCCCGGGAGCCGAGGTGCGCCGCAGAGCCCGCGGATCAAAGGAATCCGGAGAGAAAGGGGAAGCAGGCGCACGGCCCGGGCCGGCCTTCCCCCGCGGGCATCTCTGACCTGGGCTGGGGGGCTCGGGCGGCGGGCGGGGGCTCCGGGACTGGGCGCCCGCTTCGGGCGGCGCGGCCGGCGGAGCCGCTCCGGAGAGCCCGAGGCTGGCAGGTAAGCGCCGGGACGCGACGGTCGCGGGACAGGGCGCGCGGTCCCGAGGGGAGTGTCGGGCGAGGCCGCGACGCGGCGGGGACAGACCCCCGCGGCCCGAGCCCCCGGCCCGTCCCCAGGCCGACGCCTTCGGAAACGACCCGGGCGGGCGCGGCGACCCCGGGAGAGGACGCGGCGACCCCGGGAGAGGACGCGGCCTGCGCAAATCCACAAAGCGCCTGGCGATCCGATTAGCGCGCGGCTCTTCCTTAGGCCGCGGGCAATTGAATTCGGTCCCCGCTGCGGACCCGGGGGGCCGGGGGGGGCGGGGGTGGCTGGCGCGGGCCACCGGGCTCGGGCCGCGGCTTCCGGAGGATGGAGTCTCGGTGGCGGACTGGGCTCCTCCAGGTCCCGCCCCTGCGGCTACGTACGGAGGCCCCCGCTTCCCGCGCACATCCGGGAGAGCCGGCCCCGCTCCGGAGAAATCAGCCTCACCTGCGGGTGGGGGCGGGGCGGCCGCGGCCAGCGCCCCGGGACGGCTGGCAGGGCCCGCGGGGCGGGAGCTCGGCCTGGGAGCCGCTTGCCGCGCGGTTCTGGAGCGCGCCGGGCTCCGGTGGCCCGGGGCGCGGTGGCTACCCGATCCGTGCGCCTTGGGGCCCCCACTACCTTCTCGCAGCCCCTCGGCCCAGCTCTCCAGCCTCCGAGCCCCGAACCCCCGCAAAGCGCCCCTCGCTGACCGCATGTTGCCTGCTTTGGCTCGGAAACGGAGTTCCCCATTGCCGACTTTCTCCAATACGCCTGTTTTCTGGCACAGGAACCTTTTTTTTTTTTTTTAATCTTTAAATGTAACATTAAGTATTAAAGCTCCATTTGAAATTAAATATATACGTGAGCAAAGTATTTATAAGAAAAAGGATCCTCCATCCAAGAGAACACCTTGGCGACGGGCGGAACCCTGGAATTTCTCCAAGCTCCCCTAGTGTGCCGCTGTGACCCGGGTGCCCATGAGCCCGGAGGGGATCCCCGGCCTCTCAACCGCCTGCTGGGGGAGACGCAGGGGCTTCTAGTCTCCAGGATCCCCCAGCGTGTGCGCGGAAGGGTGCCGGCTGGGAAATCCCAAAACCCTGCTCCCACCCCAGCGGACAGAAGATTGTCTGAAGGTCCTGGAGCCTGGCTGATGGGCCCCACCCCCGCCGCCCTGGAGACCAGCTGGACGCCGAGGGAACGGACTGCAGAGAGCTGGGAGCTCCGTGTTGTCCGCAGGTTGCAGATCGCCCTCACTGAGGCTTTGCAGCTCACCGTCACCAGTTTACTCATCCAGGGGGTGAGAGCTGGCTTTCGGGGCCTCTCCAGTGCTGTGCCCTGCCCCTGGTGACTTGCACCGGGTCGCAGGCTGCAGGCCTCCAGAGGGCCTGCCTATTTTGGATGTGCCTGGGCCTCCCTACCCCCTGCCCACCCATGGCCTCCCACCCCCTCCTTCTTCCCCCAGCATCACTTAAAACAAATCTGGTGGGCTCCCCCCCTCCAATGCTGTCTCAAAACAGTTGTTACAGCAAATGACTGCAGACGGCCGCTGGATGCGGCAGGGGCTGGCAGCCTCCCAGCTCGGGCACCAGGCCGCTAGGCAGCTCCCGAAGTGCCACGGAAATGAGCTCCCAGTGTTCCCCCTTGAGGCTGGGGCTGGGCATGTTTGGCTGGGAGTGCTATCAGCTCCAAGGAAACCTCCAGTTTCCTTTTCACTCTCCCTGCTGTCCAGAGCTAACAAATGTTTTTAATTTTAGAGAAACGTGGTGTAGGGATCTGTCAACTTGCCTTCCCCCAGGGCGGGAGAGAAAACCAGGGAGAGGTCAGAGAGGAGAAACAAGGGTCCCGATGGCAAGTCAGGTTGAGCTGGGATGTCCAGGCCCTGCAGTCACCCACAGTTTCACGGGGGAAGGGGCTCCCACACCCCAGCAGCCCACATGCCTGCCCCCGCCTCAACACCACCAGGCATCCCTGAGCCCCCCAACAAGTCCCTCCCTACAAGAACCCCGCTGGCACACGCCTCTCCCGGTGGACACCCCTGCTGGCTTGCCCTCTGGCCCCAGGAAGAAGATAAAGAGATGCCCGAGCTCGGACACGGGCACGTGCTCTCCCAGACCACACGACACACAGGAGCCCTCTCCCGTGTGTTCGCGTCCCGCCCGTACACATACATCACACGGGCATCCACTCGGGCATCGCACAGCACATGACACTCCCGTGTGCACAAAACGTACGTGCTCCCACTTCCATACCCCACGCCAACACGTGTTTACAGCAGGCCCGTGTGTCAGCGAGGATCTGGAGAGCCTGGCTCCCCCCAGGCAGCCTGGGCCCCTGCCGGCCAGAGCCCATCCCCAGCATCTGCAAGCGTCCCCCTGAGGCGGCGACAGATCTAGATCTCTCAGCTCCCGGAGGACCACAATCCTGCTCTGTCTGAAATCATGAAATAATCATTTTTTAACACCAGAGGGTGGGGTGGTTGGGTGAGTTACATAAAATTGTGAATTAGTCCCTGCTCCAAATAGGCACCTGCCTGGGCCAGAGAGCAGCGGAGCCGCGTGCTCTGTAATTGTGCGTCGGGTGTCTCGCCATTGTTCCCTGGGCCATTAGTCAAAGGGCAAATTAGGAACAATTTCTTGACAAAAATTGACTCTTAATTCTACAGCTTCCCCCCCCCCCGCAGGCTCAGGGGGCCAGGTCCAGAGGGCAGGCAGGGCAGCCTGCCTGAAGGGGGGGCCCTGTACCCACAGGTCTGCACTTGCCCAGCGTCTAGAGCTTGTGCGGGACTAGAGCTTGTGCGGGAGGGCGAAGGGAGGTGAGCTGAGCCAGCACCCCCTCCCCTGGCCCAACAGGAGGGTGGTGCACATCTGCTCTTTCCAAGTACGGTACAAAGATTTGGAGTTTGGGGGCGCCTGGGCGGCTCAGTTGTTAAGCCTTCGGCTCAGGTCGTGATCCCAGAGTCCTAGGATCCCAGAGTCCTAGGATCGAAGCCTGCATCAGGCTCCCTGCTCAGCGGGAAGCCTTCTCTTTCCCACTCCCTCTGCTTGTGTTCCCTCTCACTGTCTCTTTTTCTGTCAAATAAATAAATAACATCTTTAAAAAAAAAATAAGATGAGGAGTTTGCACCCCCTTGCCCAAGTAAGAGGGATTAAAAAAAAAAAAAAAAGGAAAAAATCAGACACATTCCCCGGAGTACCCTAGCTGGAGGAGCTCGGCCCCAGCACCCCGAAGCCGGGCCCCTACCCATCTACCTGAAAGAGGTCTTCTGCCACCAGGTGTGAGGGTGATTCTTTTCATCAGGGCCTCTGGCTGGTGCACTGGAGGGAGCAGAGGTGTTGGGGGAAGGTCAGTGTGGACCGGCCCCAGCCCAGACCCCAGAAGCCCTCTCCCCCATGTGGCTCCCTCACTAGGCCCTCACCGGGGCAGCTTGGACCCCCGCAGGCTTTCCCCAAGGTGCTGCACTGGGGCCTTTGTGCCTAGACTGGAGGATCGTCTTCTTGCCACGTTGTCCTCTTTGGGGGCTTAAGCTTTGTTAAGGCAGCCCTACTTTGGAGGGGAGAGGAAGGCGGAGATCCCCTCCCCCAGAGAAAAGGGCCGTCCCCCCTCCTCCCTGGAAAACAATGCCTCCTGTCACGGGGAGAGGCAGCAGACAAAGGAAGAGGACTTGACCTGGGCCCGGCCAGGGTGGGAGGGTCCTTCCTACACCTCCCCCAGCATTGCTAGGCCCGGGGCCTAGGCGGAAAGTCTCCCAACTCCCAGCTCTGGCCTGAGCAAGGGGCCTACGTGCTGAAGCCAGAACCCCCGCCCCAGGCACAGCCGGTCCCTGCAGGCCACAGACAGACTCTAGGACAGCCTTGGGGATGTGGCTGGAAATTTCAAAAGGCAGCAAGAGCTGCTGGGGAGCCAGACTTTGAAAGTCTGGGAAAGCCCCTCCCGCCTGGGGGGTGATTCTCCTGCTGGTCCGGCCAGCCAGGTCAGAAGGCTGCCCAGCCCCCTCAGCTCTGGGGAGGTGCTTGTTAAGCAGAGTCATAATTTGCGGCTAAATATAACCCAGTGCGTTCACACCTACAGTATAATTCAGGGTGCTGGTTGCGTGAGGTTATCAACAGGAGACCCATCTGGGTTAAATCGAAGTGATTTTCATAAAAGGGCAGAAGCGTCCCTGTTGTCCAGCTTCCCCTCCCAGATGTTGGATTGGTGGCAGTGAGGCGGTTCGAATGGTTAGTACCGGGGAAGAGGATGAAGGGGTGGGGAGACGCCTGGGACCCCGAGGGATGAGGAGGGCCGGGGATAGGGAGCCCCCCCATTGCCTCCTCACTGCCCGCTGTCCTCCCGCCCCCCTCCAGCCTCCTGGACACCTCACATGGGCTACAAGAAGGCAAGGGACCCCGCGGGGACGTCCTGGAAGGAATCAATAGCGTCTACTAGGCCGCCCGCCCCAAAGGCCAACTGCTCCTTCCCTACTGATCTATCACCCTCTATAGCCAAAACTGTGGAGGAGTGCGTTTCGGGGTCTCCTTGCAGGAAGCTGACCCAAACCGGGCCCTCCTCGTCCCGCCTTTGTGGAAAGACCCCAGCCCAGGGGAATGGAGGTGGTTGGCCTCCTGGCAGGAACAGGCCTGGCGGGGGTGGGGGGTGGCGGGCCGAGGTTGGGGGACAGAAACTACTGCACCTCATGAGGGCCGGGTACAGGGTGCTTCTGGGCACCCGCCCTCTGCTCCCCGCAGAGACTGGCCACACAGGCCTTCTCTGCGGGGACACCTGCCTCCTCCCAGACCAGGCCTTGCCAGCGGAGGGAGAGCCAAGTAAGCAGTGGCTGCGTGCCGTTTACACATGTCGCTGTCAGGGTATGTCTGCACGGGGTCTCTGGGGCCGGGCTTCCTGGGCCTGATCTCACATGGGGGGGGCTGAGAGAGGGGGTATGGGCTGGGTGTCAGGGTTTCCTCTGATAAAATCCAGTTGGCCCTGGCGAGCCGCAACAGACAGGCAAGGCCAGGAGCAAAACCTAAAGGATGCGTCTGGGACCAGGCCGGCCTGATCTTCAGGGGACTGAGCTGCCCACAGCTCCCAGCTCATCACACCCCACCCCTAACACATGACCAACACAGTTCCTCAGAGCACCAGTTCCAGGGCTCAGCAGCAGGGCACAGGGGCCCCCAAGATGTAGGGGGAAATGGCACCTGCCCCTTCTCACCCCAGCCTCCAGAGTGGCCAGGAACCTTGAAGCAACCTCCCCTTTGGGCTTTTTCACATTCCTGAAGGTGGGACCCCCCCACCCCCCACCCCCCTGCTAGGCTCCCCTTCCTGCCTCTGTCCCAGCAGAGGGCTCCAGATGGTAGGGGCTGCCTGGTGCAGACTGGCCTCTCACACACAAAGCCAGAGGCCTGGACAGTTCATTTTGGCAACGCTCCTGTTCTCTTCCTGCTGTGAAGTTGTTGCTGGCCACGCTCCCCACTCACATCCCAGACGCCGCTCGATGGGGTGGGCCCACCTCACAACCGCCCCTTGTCCCTAGGACTTTTCTCCCAGTCTGATGGCCAAGGCTCTGCCGGCTGTGTCTGGGAAGAAATTAGGGCTGGGCGGGCACCAGATCTGCCTATTCTCTTCCCCCTTATTGCTGGAGGGTTGGGCCCTCCGCTTGTTAGCCTGCAGCATACATGAACCCAAAATAAATTATTCCCATCAAAATTCCCATAGAGCAGCTGGGGCCTGTGGCAAAGCCCTTTCTCCTCCCATTCCTCGGGGGCAAGTAAAGGGCCTGGCCCAGTCATGGCCACAGGACCACCACTGCAGCCTGCGCACCCCGCTTTTGTTAAGAGGACAGCAGATCCATTCAATTGAAAGATCATTCAATAGGCCCATTATTATTATTGTTGTTGTTGTTGTTCTGTAATATTGACCTGCAGGAATCTGTGCCGCGTCCAGTGCGTGATGCATCAGTGCTGCGCGCGGACGGCGGCGCGGGGCGGGGAGAATCCCCGGGAAAGTCCCCCTTCCAACAGGGCAAGGCAGGATGGGCAGAGGGGCCGCGCCCGGGGCAGCGCGGAGGCCGGCCCGCTGTCCTGCGACCCGAGAGCCACCTCCGCGCGAGCCCCCGGCTCCGGGCCCGGCGTCCGGCGGGGGCGCGGACGGGTCGGTCCCCACGCGCGGACTCGGGCCCGGGGAGGCGCCGCCTGCTCCGGGGTTTGCGCTGGTGTTTTCGGGGAGCGCGAGTGTCCGAGGCCCGGGGCCGCCGCGCGGGGCGGTGGGAGCGCGGAGCCCCGGCTGCGAGCGAGAAACAAAGCCCGCCGGGAGCGGCCGCGTCGGGAGGAGCCACCGCTCCGCGGCTCCGCGTCCCCATCCCGGGCCCATCCGGGGCCCCGCGCGGGAAGCGGCCGCCGCGCTCCCCCGTCCCGCCCGTCCCCGGAGCGCGCAGGCGCTGGAGGCGCCACAGTCGCGGATTCACGGCCCGGGAGGCGCGGCCCCGCCCCGGGCCGGCTCGGCTAGCTGCCCGAGGCCGCCGCGGCCGGGACGCGGGGGGCCGAGACCTCGCCCCGCTTCCCACCCCCAGCCCCACGCGCGGCCCCGCCGCATTCCGCAGCCCAGTGCCACCCGCTCCGCCGCGCCCCCGGCTCCCCCATCCCGCCCCCACCGAGCGAGTGACCACGCGGGGCGCGCCCGGGGTGGCTGCGGGGCTGGCCGCGGGCGCCCGCGCTCCTCCGCCGCCGCGCGGCTCCCCCGGGGCTCGCCCGGCGCCTCCTGGCACCGACCCCGCCGCGCCGCATCCTTAAAGGCGCCGCCCGCCCCGCCGGCCTTTGTCCGCGCGGCGGCGAAGGTCACGCGGTGCGGGGGGGGGGGGCGGCGCGGGGCAGGAGGTGCGGCCGGTGATCTGGACCCTATCCCCCCATCCCCTCCGCCAGCCCAGGGGCAACATTCCGCGGAGGCCCCCTCCTGCCCTGCTGGCGGCCTGGAGGAGGCCTCGGGCCCAGTAGCCACCGGGCCAGAGGCTTCCTGAGACCTCCAGGCTGGGGCGGATCGTCCTGTGCAGTATGCAGTTGGGGCGAAGAAGGGCTGAGGGTGAGGGGTGTGCTTCTGGAAGAGGGAGTGAATGAGGGACCCCAGTGGGGGCTGCTTGCAGAAAGGAAGGCCCACATCCTCAAGAGAAAACACAGTACCAACCAGGCTGGCAACCTGGCTGAGCTGGGCTCTGGCCAAGGAGGTGCAGTCCCTGGGGAGGGACTCACTCCTGGTTGTGGGACCAGACCAGGATCCAAAGGGCAAGATTTGGGCCAATTCCACTGGTCCACCTTTCTGGTCTATGTGACTACATGGGCATCTGGGTGCCAAATGGTGTCCTGGACCCTCATTTAATTCTCTAGGTAGCCTGGGATACAGATGGCATGACGATCGTGCCCATTTTACAGATGAGCAAATGGAGACTGGGACAGTCAGGGACTGGCCAGCCTGTGTTCTTCCCTAGTGGCTGGGTGCTGGGGTCCCAGATTCTGCAAAACCTCGGGACGTGGATTGACTGGCTTGTGGGTCCTTGATAGCCCAAGACTCATGGACCGGGCAGACCATGTCCTGACTTTTCCAAGCCCTTATGCTTGTAGACGGAGAGCAGGAAAAGGTGGGCTTTATAACCCCACACTATGGGCACAGCACCCACAAGCAGGATGCCACAGGGCCCCGTTCTCCCTGGGAAGTCCCCTCTGCAGTCTCTGCCAGCCAGGCCTGTTTTTCTGAGCCACTGGGATGAAGCACAGCCAGGCAGGTCACCATCTCTACAGCTGGGAAGAACTGCTAATATATGGGAAGAATCTGGAAGCCAGATTCCAAAAGGTCACATTGGCCTGAAACCAATAAGATTATGTTTAACAGGCTGGATATAAACCTCCACTTTTAGGTTCAAAAATCAGTCTTAACAATGCAGCAGTTTCCCACCCAAGGCCCAATGTTCGGACTTGCAGCTGTCTGTACCTTTCTGGCAGAACTGGCTTCCCCAGCAGAGGCCCCTTGTGAATTTCTCTGAGCCCCAGCAGCTGAGCCTGTGCCCTTGGGGGCCCTCCCGGGGTGTCAGCTCACTGGGGGAGGGGACACAGCTGGGCACAAGAGAGAATGGGGTCCTTGTGCTGCTATCATCAAACCCAGGGCTGGAAGAACACAGCTTTGTCTGCACCCACACTCCCGTGGTCACCACGGGACCAGGGATCAGCGCCTGGGGCTGGGGGCCGGGAGAACAACAGTGGCTCTGCTTTTTGGCCTCAGTTAACCCTTGAGTGGGTGTTGCTTGCATAGTTTTTGCCTGGCTCTGTGCTTGGGGGCTGGCGGCATGCAGGAGAAGAGGAAAAATCAGTGTCAGGACCCAAGGTTCGAAACAGTGTCGTGAAACCAAATGTTTTCTGGATTTAAACAATATTTTTTTAAGATTTTATTTATTTATTTGACAGACAGAGATCACAAGTAGGCAGGGAGGCAGGCAGAGAGAGAGAGGAGGAAGCAGGCTCTCTCCGTGGAGCAGAGAGCCTGATGCGGGGCTCGATTCCAGGACCCCGAGATCATGACCTGAGCTGAAGGCAGAGGCTTTAACCCACTGAGCCACCCAGGTGCTCCTGATTTCTGGATTTAAATGGCTGCAGCTGGGGGAGAAGATGAGGGGGTGGGCCCTGGCAGGGGGTGGGGGGGGCGGTGTTCAGGTGGCGGTAGCTCTGAGATGCACTCAGCCTTCCCCAGACTCCCCTTCCTGTACCAGGCCCGTCTGGGAATAGAAGCCCAACCTGACAGCACCCCATTCCTGAGCTGGCTCCGGCTTGCACCTCACTTCTGGGGAGTTCTTGGTCATGTGGAGCAGCTCTGCCGGATCTCTTCCCTGACCACAGGGACACCCAACTGGGAGAAGAGCCCAGCCATCCTTGGCTGGAAGCCCAAGGACCTCGCAGGGACTTCAGAGCGAGTTGGGGTGGGGGTGTGGGGTCAGGAAGGGCTTCCTGGAGGCAGGAAGGGCAGATGGAGGTCAGGAGGGGCAGATGAGGGTGATTTGCAGGCTTTGAGTTGGGCGTCTGGGCTTGAATCACAGTAAGTGGCAGGGGCGGCAAAGAGGCAGCGAGGCATACAGGGGACCCCAGGGAACCCTGCGGCCGCAGCGTCTCTGGCCCTACCTGTCTGGCCCACCCAGCCTCAGGCCCCTCAGTAGGGGCAGGATGGTTCTCTTCTTTATAATTTCCTAGATTCCTCACATTTCTCTTTGGAAAGGTATTCTTTTTTTTTTTTTTTTTTTTAAGATTTTCTTTATTTATTTGACAGAGATCACAAGTAGGCAGAGAGGCAGGCAGAGAGAGGGGGGAAGCAGGCTCCCTGCTGAGCAGAGAGCCCGATTTGGGGCTCGATCCCAGGACCCCGAGATCATGACCTGAGCCGAAGACAGAGGCTTTAACCCACTGAGCCACCCAGGCGCCCTTGAAAGGTATTCTCTTTGCAATCAGAGAAATCCAAAACAATAGGCATGACCCCCAACACATCTCCGGGCCAGAGATCCCCCAGCCGTACCGCTGGGGATCACTAGCTCAGTGCTCTCGGTCCTCCCCAGGAGCCACGGTCCCATCACTGCTCCACGGACCCCCTGATGGTTTGTAGGCCCTGGGGTGCCTCAGTTTGCCCTACAGCCCCTTCCCAAGGCCCCATGGAGACCACCAGCGGGGCTCAGGGTGGTGCCCCCTGCTCTGGCTGTCCTCCCTCCGTCCACAGGATCCAGTCTGGTGCACCAGCCCCCAGAAGCCCATCCCCAAAGCTGGCACTTGTCTTCTGACCTTCCACGTTAAGTGAGCCCTGGGCAGCAGGCCCTGCTCACGAGAGGCCCACAGCCCCGAACATTCCATGCCATGGCTGGGGTGCAAGCTGCGCAGTGATGGCAGGCCATATGGGGGGCCCAGGCCTCCGGGGCTGAGGCCAGCCTCCTTCACCTTGTCAGGGCCCTGGGAAAGGCTCACGCTGGGGTCAGGGTCCTCTGCCGGCAGGCACACCCTCGTGTGGGGGCCCATGGAAGGAACTTCCTGATGTCTCATGGGTGGGCACGGTGAGCTCACTTCCTTCGGGTCCCCAGTCGGGTCCCTGTGCCCACTGTGCCCCTGCCAAAGCCGTGGCCCCATCCTGCCGGCGCAGGCTGCTGGCTGAGGCAGGCCGGGGCTGGGTGCCCTGACCACGCCTGGGCTGAGGCCGGCTGCCCTGTTTTCACCACGGGGATTGCTGGCCTGACTGGCGCTGACTCTGCCCTGCCCCCACCCCAGGATCAAGGGCCATGGGTTAGGAGCCCCCATGAGGGTAACAGGTGTGAGGGTGCTCAGGGATTTCCCTCGGAGGCTGCTGGGTGAGAGGCTGGCTCCAGGGAATTGCCGGCTGAGCACGCACTGCGGGGAGGGGGTGCCGGGAGTCCTGGGGGTGGGCAGAGCAGGCCTAGGGCCCTCCCCTGGGGAGGGGCGGGAGAGATTTCCCAGCACGGAGTCAGAAAAGGAATCTGTAGGGGCACCTGGGGGGCTCCGTCGTTAAGTGTTTTCCTTCCACTCAGGTCATGATCTGGGGTGCTGGGATCGAGCCCCGCATCGGGCTCCCTGCTCAGCGGGGAGCCTGCTTCTCCCTCACCCTCTCCCCCTACTTGTGTTCCCTCTCTCTCTGTGTCTCTCTCTGTCAAATAAATGGATAAAATATTTAAAAAAGAAAAGAAAAGAAAAGGAATCTGGAGGGGGGGCGGGGGGACGGAAGTGGGAGAGGATGGGAAAGGGCCGGATCCCCTAGCTAGGCCTTGGGACAAGGCAGCCACCGCCAACCTCACTGAGTAAGAGGGAGAAGGGCAGTTTTCCGAGCGCTGAGCCGCAGGCCCCCGGTGACCCCACACCCCTGGCCAAGGCCGCACACGCAGGAGAGCAGCCAGCATTCGGGCCCAGGCCATTGATCTAAACCTGAGCTCTAGCTGCTGCCCACCAGCCCCGAAAACACAGAGAAATGTAGGATTTGGGTGATGGGCCACCTCACAGGGGCCATTGCCGACCTCTGGCTCAGGACAGCCAGACTTGACCCAGACGTCTGAAGGGCCAAGGCGGGGCTCTGAGAGTGTTTTGGGGGAGCAGCTGTTGCTGTCCTCATCCTCCCCCGTGGCCACCTGTCATCAGCAGGACCCCCTCCCCGCCCTCAAATGCAGGTAGGGTAGGACGGCGGCACTCTTCGCCTTCTGCCCAGTGGGCCTCAGGTGCTCAGCTGTTCCCCCACCGGGACAGGCCCCGTGAAGCATGGAGGCAGCCAGCTGGGCTATGGGGTCTGCGGGGAAGGGGCTGAGCCAGAGCCCAGGGCACCTGGGACAGAACAAGGGTGAGGCCCGGCCCCAGGGTTGAGGGGATACGCGGGGACCCAGGCGCAGCCTGCTTCTTCCTCCTGTTGGGTGACTCACAACATTAGTAAACTCGTGACACAAAGTTCAAAGCTTTGAGTGGCCTATCAGCTCAGAATGGCTCCCCAGCCCCATGGGCCCCGTCCGTCCTGGGCCGCGAGATGAGAGAGGCCGGTTGCATGGAGAGGAGGTTGGCCCCCTGAACCCCTTGTGCCTGGGCCACACGCAGCCCCACTGTGTGCCCGCACCTGTGCCCGTCCCCCCACACACACTGTGCACGGCTATGCCCAGGGCCCACACCGAACCCGACAGCCACAGGCTCCCTCTTGAGAACTGGACCCCAGAAATGGAATCTCTGGGGGCACTTCCAAGGTCCCTCTTCCTCCTGTTTCTCAAGGGCTGGCTAGCATCCACGGGGCCCAAGTCCCCCAGGACTTGGGACAAGACCCTTCTCCTCCTGCAAACTCCTTCTGGCCCAGCTGCACCTGCTTAGGCTCCCCCCACCGCCAGGCAGGCAAGGGCCTCCTTGGTCTCAGGAGGTCTGGGCCCATGCTCAGGTATGCCGTGTACTGCCGGGTCACCCCACCTCCCTGAGCCCAACATGTCTCCCACAATCACAGGGAAGACGCTCTCTCGGTGGGGATGAGAGGGGTAGGTTGGATGACAGGTGGGCCTGATGACATGGAGAAGCCTGGGGGCGAGGCGAGCGTGTGTACACAGTGGTGGCCCGTGTCCCCACTGCCAGCCTTCTCCCCGGCCTGAACCACTGCCGGGGGCCCCTTCCCCACACGGGCCTGTCCTCGTCTGGCATTGGGGTTGAGGACGTTGGTGACTTGCCCACAGCTCTCAGACCCCACACCCCACTTCTGTAACCACATGGTCAGGCTGATTGTGTCCCCAGTGCTCTGATATTTTGGGAACCCTCCTGGAGTGGCTGGATGATGACCCCAAAAGAGAGTCCACCCGAATCCTGTGGGTGTGAGCTGGCTCGGAAACGTCTTCTCTGCGGATATAACCCAGGGAAAGGTGTGGGGGAGGGCGTTCTGCGTCAGGTCGGGCCAAATCCACACCCAATGGCAAGTGTCCTTTTAAGAGAGAGGCCCAGGGGCATTTGGAGTGGCCTTGTGGTGACGGAGGTGAGGACCTCGTAGGGTCACCAGAAGCAGGAAGAAAAGAGGGAGGCTGAGCCCCTGGAGCCTTGGGAGGGAGCACGGCCCTGTCCAGCCCTGGATTTTGACCCGTGGCCTCCCGCGCGCTGAGACAGTAATGTCTGCTATGTCGGGCACCCAGTCTGGGGTCCTTTGTGTGACCAGCCCAGCTCCTCCGCCCCTGGGCGCACGGTGAGGGCGTGAGCTGGTCCCTGGGAGGGAGGTGTCCGTCCTCCCCTGTGCTCTCAGGACAGAGGGGAGTCCGAGAAAGCCTGCGCTGCAGGGGAGCCGCCCCCAGTGGGCCAGCGGTGGGGGGATCCCCAGACCTGCTCAGACAGGTGCGGAGGGAGGTCTCGGTCCCCGAGACGCCTGCTTGAATGCAGAGGGCACCAGTTTGGAATCTGGGGCAGTTAAACTGGGTTTTGGCAGCTGGTGATTTTCTCCCTGGAGAGGGCCCTTCCCCGAGATGTCTTCCAGAACGGCGCCATTCCCCGGGCGACCGTGAGCCGCGTGCTTGGAGAGAAACCTCCTACGCGCCAGGCCTCCGTCCCCCGGCCCCACATTAGTTTCCAGTTACTCGGTTCCCGCGCGTGCCCGGAGAGCGCGGGCATGTGCGCACCTGCACACGAGTGCGGGCACACGCGTCGATGCCCGCTTGAGCCCGCCCCGGGCCCTCTCGGGGGGCAAGGGGCGCACGCGGCAGGGACGCGCGTGTCCAGGCCAGGGGATGCCGCAGCTTTGCCGGCCTCTCCCTCCCCGGTTGGAGTCCGGCTCCCTCCAGCCCACGCTGCTCCCTGCGGCTCAGGCGGGCGCGGCGCCGGCAGCAGGCGACCCCGTGGCACTGGCTGGCCGGGGGAACCACACTTGGCTTCTCCCTTCTCCTACGGGTGGGCATTTGGGGCGGTTCCGGTTCGGGGCCTGTTTGGGGCTTGCGGAGCGACGTGGCCCCAAACGCCACCAACGTGCCGCCCTTTAGGAGAAGGTGTAATTGGTGGGTCGTCTTGAGATGAGGCCACCGTGGCGAGAGCGGGCCGTAAGCCCAGTGACAAATGTCCTCATTCCAGTGGGGTGCGGGGGGTGGGGGCACAGGTGTGGCCACGTGGCCACGGAAGCAGAGACTGGAGTGATGGGCCCCCAAGCCACAGGGTGCCGAGGATTGTCGAAGCCCCCAGAAGCCAGGAGGGGGCTCCGGTCGGAGGGACCGCTGGACACCCGTGGCCTCCCAAACTGCGCCGGGGTATTCGTGCTGTTCTGAACCGGCCACTGCGTGGGCCTCTGCGGGCAGCCCCGGGACCCTGGCGCAGGGCTCTGGCGGACAGAGGGAGCGCGAGTGAGGAACCGGCCACGCGATGGTGCGGCTGAGTGCGCGGCCCTGGACCCGGCCCTGGACTCGGCCCCTGGAGACGGCGTCCTCTGTCTCCGCGGGAGTCCTCAGGCGGGAGGAGGGGCCCTCAGCTCTCGAGCGCGGTTGTTTCCCCGATGATTAAGGACCTGAGCTACTTTTCTTCTGCGTTTTGGCCACTTGGAAACGCCACGTGTCTGGGCAGTACCTGTTCAAGGGTTGTGCCCGGTTCAAAACTGCTCCATTGCCTTGTTTCGAATGGTTTCGTGGATGTCCTTCATGCCTTCGGCTCGGGAAGGAGGCGTCGCTTCGGTGTCTGTCTGTCTGCCACGGTACACAGAGGAGGGACGCCCGGCTGGCTCCGTGGGTTCAGCCTCTGCCTTCCGCCAGGGTCATGATCTCAGGGTCCTGGGATCGAGCCCCGCCTCGGCCTCGGCCTCGGGCTCTCTGCTCTGCGGGGAGCCTGCTTCCCCCTCTCTCCCTGCCTGTCTCTCTGCCTGCTTGTGATCTCTGCCTGTCAAATAAATGAAATCTTTAAAAAAAAAATAAAATAAAATCGTAAAAAAAAAAAAGGTACACAGATGTATGGAGTGGATGTTGCTCCCTGCGTGTGGCTTACCTTTCCACTCTCTAAATGGCGTCTTTTTTTTTTTTTTTAAGATTTTATTTCTTTATTTGACAGGCAGAGATCACAAGCAGGCAGAGAGGCAGGCAGAGGAAGCAGGCTCCCCGCTGAGCAGAGACCGACCCCCTCCCTGATGTGGGGCTGGATCCCAGGACCCTGGGATCATGACCTGAGCGGAAGGCAGAGGCTCAACCCACTGAGCCACCCAGGCGCCCCTCTAAATGGCGTCTTGATGAGCTGATGTCCTCAAACTCAATGAAGTCCAATCTTTCCTGGAGAGTGCCTTTTGTATCTTATAGAAGCAATCTTGCCCAGTGACAATGTCTTGAAGAGGTTCTCTTATTTTTATTCTGGAAGCCTTTTTTGATTTTACTTTTCACATAGCGGTCTGTGATCCATTTTTAATTAATTTTTGTATATGGTGTGATGTAGGGATCAAGGGTCATTTCCCCCCATCAAATCCAGCTGATACGGCGCCTCGGATGAGAGGCCCAGACTCAGGCCATCTTTTCACCCTGCACCGCAGAGGCCTTTGTGGTGGCCCAGTTGATTAGAAGATGGGGCTGGGGGGCTCCTCATGCTGACCCTCTCTACTGTTCCGTTGGTCTGTTTTGCTGTTTTTGTGCCAATCATCAGAGGCTTCTGCTCGCTGCCCAGTGAGTGCACCTGCCGGCTGGAGCAGAGGAGGCCGCGAGGCTGCTGGAGAGCTTATTTGGGCTGCCGGGCCTCCAAGTGTCCATCTGCCCAGCTTACTTCTCTCTGCCGCAGACTGTGGCCTCCCCCCTCCCACACTGAGTACCACCAGCCCCACCGCTGTGTCAGCAGAGCCCAGATTCCGCGGCTCGGCTCGGAGACACAGCCACAGCTCCCAGGCAGGTTCCCGAGGCCGAGCTCACCTTCTGGAAGATACTGTGGAGGAGAGTGGGGGTGGCTCGCAGGGAGGGGGCATGCCAAGGTCAAGCCTGCCTGCCAGGCAGGAGTTCTCCCTGTGGATCCTCACACTGTAGCCCTGGACCGGCTGTGGGCCCGCCGTGGGCGCCCAGAGAGCTGGAACCTTGAGGAGCTGACCCTGGAGCTGACACTGCAGTGGGGGTGAGTGGGGCAAGAGCTTGCCCCAAGGAGTCAACTCTACAGCACGCCCAGGGAATGCATGGCCACCAGGAGGCTGGAGGGTGTTGCAAATTCAGACAGGGCACACGTGAGACAGCATTTGAGCAAAGCAATAATGGAAATGAGGAACCAAGTCGTGAAAATTGTGGCAGGGGAGGAGGGGATCATTTCAGGCTGAGGGGCTAGCAGGTGCAAAGGCCCTGAGGCTTCTAGGAATGAAAGGGGGCCAGGGGGCCTTCGATGGCAGTAGAGGGGAGAAGAGATGAGGCAGGGGCTGGGGTAGCCAGTGGCTGGATCCCGGAGGTCTTTGCAGGCACTGGGAAAACTGGCATGAGAGGCCAGGGGAGAGCTTTGAGTGTGGAAGGGATGGATATGATAGTTGAGAGGCCACTGGGTGGAGGGAAGGGGCAAGCCCAGGGGAGGAGGCTGCAGGTCAGGGAATGGCATTCAGCCTGGGGAGGGCCGGAGCTGGAGCCGCCAGGTGTGTGTGGAGTGAGTGAGAGCCACACACCGGCCTGCAGAGTCGGGCCGGGGAGGAACCCAGTATAGCTCGGATGGGAAGCAGAGGTGTGGATGAGATCAGTGCACGGGTGAGGAGGGACAGGCTGGGTGGGGAGGGCGGGGGAGAGGCAAGAGGGCCACCGTGCCAGGGAGTCGAAGCCAAGCAGGTGTGGTCCCCTGGGTCAACCAAGAGCAAGACCGAGCACCACCCCACCCCAGTGTGGACCGTGGGGACCCTCCCTGAACTGGCCTCCTGGCTCCAACCTCTCAACCCTGTGGGGAGGCCCCAGCCCCAAGGCCCAGCCCCTCTGGGCCCCGTGAGCCCAGCCGTGTCCCTAAGGTGCCTGGGCACCCCCTGCTTACAGCAAGCCCTCCTGGCAGGGGAGGACTCCCCGATGCCAATGCCCTGGTCGGACACACGCTGGGGAGGGAAGGGCTCCTGCCTCCCATCCCAGTAACCCCAGTGGTGCCCTGGTTCCTGGCTCCCCCGCCCCCCATTCCAGCAAAGGAGCAGAACTTGGAGGACTTGGGTGTGAGTGTCACCAGAGGGCTCAGAACCACAGATGTCCTCTGGCAGCTCTAGAGGCCACAAGTCCCAGGCCACACGGGGCTCTGAGGACTGTCGGGTCATGCCTCTTGGCCTCTGGTGGCCAGTCCTGCCAGGGACGGTCCCTGTCCCTGCAATCCTGCCAGCCTCTATCTCTTCTGTGTCTCAAATCTCCCTCCGCCTCCCTCTTCTTTTCTCTTTCAAGTTTTTACTTATTTTTTAGATTGTGGTGAAATGTACATAAAAGGGGCCACTTCCACCACTTGTAAAAACAGCTCGGTGACTTTAAGCCCCCTCCATCCCTGGCACCTCACTTCATAAAACTCTGGTCACCCCATTAGGACCTGCATCCCTGGGGGCTGGGGGATGCCGCCCCCACCCACCGGCAGGAGCAGGGAGCCCCGGGGACCCTGCTTCTCCCCCTCTGGCTCTACCCCCCCAACCCCCGGCCAGCAGTGGCCCTGGGTGGCTCTGATCCTGCTGAGCCTCATCTGAAAACTGGGCTCTCTAGCCTCCCTCCGAGGGTGCTGTGGGTATGAATGGCCCGCCTTGCAGAAATAGCCCAGGAAGGGCCAGCAACTTCCCTTAGGACCCCCCAGGCTTCCCAGCCCTTGACTCCACCCTAGAGAAGAAGCACTGGGAGGACAGAGGGGGTTAGGGCAGCCGGGGCTCAAAAGGGCAGGACATGGTGGGACAAGGTGGCTGTTCTCCCTGGGGTAGGTGGGGGGGGGTGTAAGGAAACGGTCCCAAGTCCTGACAGATGATGTCCTGCATCAGCCCCTCCTGTCCCAACTGCAGGAGGGCAGGGGCGGAGCCCTGGGGAAGCCAGGCACGGCCTGGTGTCCCGCAGGCCCAGGGCAGCAGCTGGTGATCATCTGGCCCGTAGGGAGAGCCGAAGGCCCCCTCTCTGGGCCCCAACATGTTCCTAGGTATCACCGTCCCCCTGTCTGAGGCTGCCCGGGCAGCCTGGTGGAGGAAAAGCACTGCCGCCGTGTCCCGGGCTCCTGGCCTCTCAGCTCAGCTCAGCCCCGCAGGCTGTGACACAGCCCTCAGTCTCCTGTGCAAGTTTCCGACCTGATCCTGCTTCCGAAAGGGGGAAGTGCATGAAGCCTTCGTTGAACATGGGCCCCTGGCCTTCCCTCCTCTCCTGGCCCTATACCTTTGCAAGCAAGGGGTCCCACTGTGGGCCTGGCCACCTCTAGAGCTAGGGGAGCACAGAGGGCTCGACAGATCACCTGCTCGCTCCTCCCAAGGCCACGTCTTGGGTGAGGCCTGGTTGCTGGACCAAAGCAATAGGCACGGGCAGCCCCAGGAACCCCAGTGGAGGGGGGCCTCCAGGTGAGGAGCAGAGGTCACTAGCCAAGGCCCCAGGGCTGCAGACAGGGCCCAAAGCTGCCTGACCCCAAACACTAGGACCTTACTGGCTCCTCGGCCCTGTGTGGGCAGAGAGCCACCCCAGGAGGGGCTGCTGGGACAGGCGGGCACCCCCCACCCCTTGGCCCCACTTGGTCTCTGCAGCACCTGGATCTGGTCTCTTCTCTTCTCTGTGGCTTTCCTGCCCTGGTCCCAGCCAGGGTGTCCTGAGCCCAAGGAAAGGAGTGCTGGGAAGGCAACCCAGCTGGGAATGCAGCCCAGCCCACAGACACCTGGGGGCTGAGAGCTCCAGCCATGCCCAGGTCCCTTTCAGGGCCAATCACCTGCATTTCTAGACTGGGGGCTGGGCTCCAGGTCCGTGGTCCCTCCTGGTTCTGAATTACATCCCATTTTCACATGAGGTCCTCCTGGACTTAGGCTCGGCCCTAAATCCATGATAGCGTCCTCATGATCAGAGAAAGGTAGAGGGACATGTCAGACTCAGAGGCACAGGGAGGGAGAAGTCCAATGAGGGGGAGGCAGACACGGGGGGGGGGTAGCCCCAGGACAGCGGGCACTGGAAAAGGCCGTGAAGAATTTCCCCTTCCCTGGGAGCCTTTGGAAGGTGCCTGGCCCCGCCCACCCCTTGATTTAGGACCTGTGGTCCCTCCAGTGGTAGGAGTGTCGATTCCTGCTGCTTTCAAGCACCCGGTGAGTGGGAAAGGGTCACGGAGGTCCCAGGGAAATAACACAACACTTAAAAACCAAAGTCCACACGGTAGAGACAGTAGAGATGACCGAGGGAAGGGATGCTCCAGGGGCCTGGTGCCCTCCCGGCGGCCATGGGGACATGCGGCAGGACAGCCCTGCCACCCCGGCCGTCCTCAGCCAGCCCCACGCTGCCGCGCCTCCCCACTTAGCCCCCCGCAGCCCCCGAGTCCTCCAAGCCCAAGCTGGTGGCTCGGCCGCTCCGATGGCTGCTCTCTGCGGCTCTGCGGGAAGCTGGGCCTCCTGGGCAAACACAGAGGTGCCGGGCCTCCTGTCCCATCTGGTCCACTTCACAGGAAGAGGCGGAGAAGGGGGCTCTGGAGCACAGGGGGCCGCGGGCTGGGTGTGGCGGGAGCAGGAGGCCCCCCAGGAGGCTCCCCGCCGCCCCCAGCCCCGCCGGTGATGGACGCGGACGTGCGGTTCTGTCGGCAGCGGGACAGGGACAGGAAGGGAGCGCTATAAACCAGGGCCTTTCAAGTTATGACAAAGTCATGAAACAGATGGACCTGCGAGCACAGAGGGCCGCGCCTCCACGCGTCCGGAGAGAAGAGCCGCTCCAGCTGCGAGGACCGAGGCGCCTTCCAGCCCTTCCAGGCCCTTCCCCGAGCTCCAGACTGAACTGTGCACAGGGCAGGGCTGATGGATGCTACCAGGTGTGTGATCTGTCTTCGGGCCTCAGTTTCCCCCTCCCAGAGCGGCCAGCACGCTTTGATTTCCCTCTCGAATTCCGGATGCCAGGCTTGACCTGGTGCTGCCAACACCGAACAGGGTCCCCCGTACCCCCTCCGCTGCTTGAGGGAGCACGTTCCAGAGCTTCTATGCTAAGGGCTTGTGCTCATCAGGGCAGGCTGTCTTTTAGGTTTTAGGCCCAGGGTGGGTTCAAAATGGCTCTGAGAGGGCAGCAGAGCCTGAACAGTGGTGGGAGGGGGACAAGCACCAATGGGACAGGGGCCCTCGAGGGCAGCCCTCTCGTCTCAGTGCTGGGATTCTGAGCCGGGGAGTGTCCGGCTCTCGCACCAGGCCCTCGGCCAGCAGGGGCTCACCGCTGCCCCGGCCCACCGAGGACGGCTCTGGCTTGTCCAGACCTGAGACCCAAAGCCACCGCAGCCCTGAGGCTGGAAGAATGAAGGCAGATTCCCTTTTGGGCTCTGGGCTCAATGCTGGCTGCTGTGCAGAGGGTCCCCCAGCCAGCATGTCCCCGGGGACAGGTGGAGTCAGCCAACATCCTCCAGCACAGGGTTCCCAGGTCCTGCCCACAGCCACACGCCCCTCGTCTTGGGGGAGCACCTATTGGTGTGACCTGGTTTTTTTTCTTTTTTTTAAGATTGTATTTATTTATTTGACAGAGAACGATCACAAGTGGGCAGAGAGGCAGGCAGAGGGAGGGGAGGAAGCAGGCTCCCCGCTGAGCAGAGAGCCCGATGCGGGGCTCGATCCCAGGACCCTGAGACCATGACCTGAGCTGAAGGCAGAGGCTTTAACCCACTGAGCCACTCAGGTGCCCTGAACTGTTTTTTTTTTTTTTTTTTATATTTTATTTATTTGTCAGAGAGAGAGAGAGCGCGAGCACAGGCAGACAGAGTGGCAGGCAGAGGCAGAGGGAGAAGCAGGCTCCCTGCCGAGCAAGGAGCCCGATGCGGGACTCGATCCCAGGACGCTGGGATCACGACCTGAGCCGAAGGCAGCCGCTTAACCCACTGAACCCCCCAGGCGCCCCTGACTGGTTTTTTAATATAGAAACCAACGCCGGGATGTGCGAGTGCTGGGCTTCTCGGCTCTGTGTGCCCAAAGGGCCCGGAAACCGAAGTCCCAGGGGCAGCGAGCACACCTGGCGCCCAGACCTTGACTTCGAAATTCCATTCTCCTCTAAAGGGAACGAGGGCTTTTTGGAGAAATGGCGGGTTCCAGGGCTGGGGCAGGGAAGGCTCCAGAGGTGCCTGGAAAGGCTTGCGGGGCCACAAAGGAAGGAAGTGTTCAGAGGAAGGAGGGAAAGGTGTGGAAGTCAGGAAGAGGCTTGAAGAGGGTTCCCACCCGCAAACTGGGGACAAATGGAGCAACAGGATAAAGATCGTAATGGGGGGGGGCGCGCGCCTGGGCGGCTCAGTGGGTTCAGTCTCTGCCTTCGGCTTGGGTCATGATCCCAGCATCCTGGGATCGAGTCCTGCGTCGGGCTCCTTGCTTGGCAGGGAGCCTGCTTCTCCCTCTGCCTCTGCCTGCCTCTCTGCCTGTGCTCGCTCTCTCTCTAACTAATAAATTAAAAAAAAGAATAAAGTCTTAAAAATGAAGCGCCTGGGTGGCTCAGTGGGTTAAGCCTCTGCCTTCGACTCAGGTCATGATCTCAGGGTCCTGGGATTGAGCCCCGCATCGGACTCTCTGCTCCGCAGGGAACCTGCTTCCTCCTCTCTCTCTGCCTGCCTCTCTGCCTGCTTGTGATCTCCGTCTGTCCAATAAATAAATGAAATCTTTAAAAAATAAAAGATCGTAATGGGTTAGCATCCTTATTTACGGCAGAGATAACCGAGCTGTAAATAAATGAACGAATACAGCAGCAGGGCAGGAAGCAGACCCTGAAATGCAGAAGGCGCGGAGCAGGCGGGTGGGGGCCAGGCAGGCAGCGCGTCCGTTACTGGTTCACGGGAGAGTCCGCAGGGAAGCTGCTGGTCAGCGAGAGGCTGGAGAGACGGGGTGTCCACACGGACGCAGCACGTCGCCTCACAAAGTTTCTACTAATGATTGCTTATTAATTTTGTGAGTTCAGATTACGAATTAATTAACCTTATGGTGGAGAAACCTGGCAGACGTGATCTTCACCGGGTGGCACATGTTCATACCGCGTGTTGTTGTTGTTGTTGTTTTAAAGATTTAATTTATTTATTTGACAGAGAGATCACAAGCAAGCAGAGAGGCAGGCAGAGAGAGGGGGAAGCAGGCTCCCTACCTAGCAGAGCCTGATGCGGGGCTCGATCCCAAGACCCTGAGATCATGACCTGAGCTGAAGGCAGAGGCTTTAACCCACTGAGTCCCCCAGGCGCCCCATACTGCATGTTTTTATTTATTTTTTTTATTTTTATTTTATTTTTTTAAAGATTTTATTTATTTATTTGTCAGAGAGAGAGAGCGAGCACAGGCAGACAGAGAGGCAGGCAGAGGCAGAGGGAGAAGCAGGCTCCCCGCTGAGCAAGGAGCCCGATGTGGGACTCGATCCCAGGACGCTGGGATCATGACCTGAGCTGAAGGCAGCCGCTTAACCAACTGAGCCACCCAGGCGTCCCCATACCGCATGTTTTTAAAGTAAACTCTACGCCCTGGGGCTAGAACTCACCACCGAGAGGTCAAGAGTCCCAAGCTCACAGGTGAGAGCCAGGCACCCCGATCTATCACATTTTAAACACTTTTATTGAAGTGTAGCTGGCAGACACTGTGTCCTACGCTCTCTGTAACCCCAAGATCACCCCTCTTGGTCCCCTTCACCCATTTTGTCCACACTCCTTCTGGTAACCACCCGTCTGTGCTCCGTACCTGTGAGTCTGTTTCTCTCTTGTTTCGTTTTTGTTTTTTTGTTTTTGAGTGTGTGTGTTTGTTTTGTGTTTTAGATTTCTGCTCTATAAGTGAAGTCATTCGCTATTTGTCTTGCTCTGACTTATTTCACTCGGCGCGATGCCCTCTGGCTCCATCCACGTCGGTGCAAACGGCAAGATTCTGTTCTTCTTTTGTGGCTGAGTAATATTGCGGGGGGGGGGGTGCTCACGCACACAGCACTTCTGTATCCATCCATTTATCTGTGGATCTTTGGGTTGTTTCCTCGTCTTGGCTATCGTAAATGATTGTGCAACGAAGAAAGGAGCGCATGAGTCTTTCCGAATTCGTGGTTTTTTTTCTTTGGATTAATACCTAGACATGGACTTGCTGGACTGGACGGTACTTCTGCTTTTGGTTTTCTCAGGATCCTTCCTATTGTTCTCCACGGTGCTGCGCCAGTGCGCAACCCCACCAACAGTGCACGAGCGTCCTTGTTCTGCGCACCCTCACCAACACTTGTGCTTCTTGTCTATGCGATTTCAACCATTCTGACGGGGGAGGTGAGATCTCATTGTGGTTTTTATTTGCATTTCCGGAAAGATGAGTGATGAAGAGTATCTTTTCACGTGCCTGTTGGGCATCAGAGTGTCTGTTCAGGTCCTCTGCCCATTTTTTAATTGAATTATTTGGGTTTTATTCATAGCGAGTCACATAAGTTCTTTACACATTTTGCTTGTTAGCCCCTTGCCAGGAACGCCATTCGCAGATACCCTCTCCTGCTCAGTGAATTACCTTTCCGTTGTGCTCACTGTTTCCTTTGCTGTGCAGAAGGGTTTTGTTTTTAAGTAATCTCTACACCCAACCTGGGACTCGAACTCATCACCCTGAGGTCAAGAGTCACATGTTCTACTGACTGAGTCTGCCAAGCATCCCAGTGTGCAGAAGCTTTTTATTTTCGTGCAGTCCCACTTGCTTATTTCTGCTTTCCTTGTCCTTGCCTGAGGAGACAGATGATCCAAAAAATACCACTAAGGCCGATGTCAGAGAAATTACTAGGTTTTCTTCTAGGAGGCTTGTGGTTTCAACTCGTACATTTAAGTCTTGAAGCCATTTTGAGTCTATTTTTGGGTATGTGTAAAAAAGTGGTCCAGGGTTTTACTTATTTTTTTTTTAAGATTTTACTTATTTATTTGACAGACAGAGATCACAAGCAGGCAGAGAGGCAGGCAGAGAGAGAGGGGGGG